>PVKS010016828.1:0-22718 GCA_004027875.1 Aplodontia rufa
TGGTCTATTTTAGAGAAGGATCCATGGGCTGAAGAGAAGAAGGTAAATTCAGGTGTCTTGGGATGGAATATTCTGTAAATGTCTGTTAAGCCCGATTGTTTAATAGTGTTGTTCAGATTGTAAACATCTTTATTTATTTTTTGTTTTGAAGATCTGTCTAGAGTTGATAGTGGTGTGTTGAAATCCCCCATGATTATTGAGGCAACACCATTTTGAATCATATCCTCTATTTTAGAACAAGACCCACCTAATCCCTAAACTGTGGACCCACCCATCCCTAAATCCCAGACCCACCTACAATATTCCACCATCATGCAAAGAAACCCTAAACACTCCATCGCCATCCCTGACAACTCCCTAGCAATGCCCTCAGTGGAAGACTGGTCCCAGACTCTACTGGGGCCCCCTCCGCAGGTTTCCCCTAATAAACATGTGTTAACTGTTGAGCCGCTGCCACCCTCCTCTCTTTCTTTCCTCCACTCACTTCTTTCTTATAGACTTCATTAGGTATTTCTCCAGAGTATAAATGACCAATAAATGAACGAAAAGATAATGTCACCAATCACTAGGGAAGTACAAATGAAAAGCACAATGAAATACCATTTCACACCCATTAGGATGGCTATTACAAAACAAAACAAAATGGAAAATAAGTATCGCTGATGATATAGGGAAATTAGAAGCCTTGCGCACTGCTTGTGGTATCATAAAATGCTATAGCTGCTATGGAAAAGAGTATGGCAGTTACCCCCAAATTAATTACTATATGATACAGCAATGCCACTGCTAGGTATATATTCAAAAGAATCGAAAGCAAGACTGGAACAGATGCAGGTACATGCATGCTGATAGCAGCATTATTCCCAACAGCCCCAAGGCCCACTGCTGGATGAACACCATGTGGCACATTTGCAGGGGACTCTTCGCCCTTTGTAAAGAGAAGGAAATTCTACTACACAGATCAACCTTGAAAACATCATGTTAAGTGAAATAAGTCTGAAACAAAAGGATTTTAAAAATATGATTTCACTTATCTGAGATACATAGATAGTCAATTCATAGACAGAAAATAGGATAGTGGCTAGCAGGGGCAGGGGAAGTGGGGGGCGTAGGGGTGTTATTGAACGAGCAGAGTTCCAGTTCGGGCTGATGATAAGTCGTGGAGATGGAGAGTGGTGCAGTTCCACAACAATGGGACCATTCATAATGCAACTAAGTTGCACATTAAAATCAAAACAATACACTCTATAGTAAGAGATAAGAGAAGGCAGATTGTCCCTAATACAAGCAAAAAGAGTGAATTGCAGCATGACAGGAGTCAGCCACACACAGATCATTGGGGTGGGTTCAGATACTGTCGGCTTTGAGTTGTGGCTACGGGACACCATTTTGGAATATTAATTAACTTTCTCCTTCACACCCCACCCTGTGCCTCCAGGCCATTTTCTTTCTCTTTGGCACTTGCCGCTTCTGATCCTTTTCCTGGGCTCTTGGTCTCAGGACAGTAAGCTACTGTCCTTGGAGATGCTTTTTGGGTTTTGCATTTCCATAGCCTGTGTACTAAAAGGAGCATGAAAAGGTCAAGGTGTTTGTCACCATATTTGAGAATTTAGGGAGCATGATTGAGATAGGGATTTAAGATAAAGAGAGAGAAACACTGACTCTTGGGGGAAACACCCTCAAGCTATTGGGATATGAAAGGCACAGTCATAAATCTTAAGCAATGAGCCTTTGGCCTGCACCCTGGGCCCGTGTCCTTGGCCTGTGTCCTTGTAAACTGAGGAAATATGCAGGCACAGGAAAACTGGCACAAAATTGTGCAGCTCTACCTGAATCTCCCTGCAGTCTGGCTCCTGATAGATCCTTCTATAAATATTGGACCCCCAGCCCACGTTGGGGCTGCTTCTCTTTTTTGAGACAGCCTGCATTCTCTCTTGAATGTGTATATACCTTCCTAAATACACCTTCCTAAACCTCTGTCTATGCCTTCTTCTGGCTCGTGCTGAATTCTTTTCATCACGTATGCCAAGGACCCGCTGGTCCTGAGTTGAGGTCCCCCTCTCCTCAGGGAAGGTCTCAGACCTTTCTCTGGAGACATCTCTTCTCCTGTGACATGATCACCCTCCTGTCATCTCTCCCAAACAATGTGAAGACCATCAGTGACTTGCCCAGTCTCTGTGGCCATAGTGGTGGAGGGAGGGGAGAAGTCAAGAATATGGTTGTGTTGGTGACCCGGGAGAGGGCGGCTGCTCTGCAGCTCTGAGGACTGGGGACAGCATGAGGGGTTTAGGGCAGGCAGGCCCTGAGACGCTTGGCAGGGATGTTCATCTGGGAAGGAAAAGCCCTCCTCACTGAGAACAAAAGACCGAGGTGAAATTTCGGCCACTTTGGTAGAATAGTGATGCATGTTAGAAATTAACAGAAAAATCAAGAAGCCAACAGGTGTTATTTCCATGTGTGAGTTTGGGTACCGATATTTGCACTTACTCTATTTTTTGGGTGAGTTTAGGAAAATATGTGAAGTTAGAAGAGTAGTGAGACAAATAGAAACTTTAAAATTGAGCAAGCAGGAAGTAGAAATATCCACAAAAGAGATAAAGACCTGCAAGGTAGTGGAAGAACAAAGAGAGTGGAATGGCCCCATGAGCGTGGACCTGCACATTTGCAGACCTGTAGGCTGGCTGGGCCAGTCAGCAACACAGTGTCACTTTTATGGTCTTAGAGTGTGACCGTGTCTCTGACTCATGTGGGAAAGGTCAATCCTATCTTCTCTGCCTGGAAACCCAAGCCCACTGTTTCCAATTTGAGTACCTTGATTTGGGTGATAGAAAGGCACCTGCAGGGCTTGTCATGAGTGTCCTTTCCAGGCCCATATGGCTGCTTTTCCCACTTCATCACCATCTCGCCTCTTTCATATTCCTGAGTAACCGCTATGCTGTGACCTTACCTCCTCTTCAACCTGTCCTCGGGATTAGGATCAATACCTGCTGCTGGGCTTTTATTCAGGTGATGGATAGCTTGGGGAACTCTTATCTCAGTTGGCTTGCTGTCTCCATCTGATACTTCAAACTGACCTTCAGCCTGAGAGCCTTAAAAAAAATGCCCGTATTTTAAGGAAAGATGGATGATCCTTTCTATTTCAAATGAGAAGGAAAACCTTTTGATCAGACTGAGAGCAAAGAGGGAATTTGGTTCTTCTTTGTTTTAAGAAGTCCTTGCAGAGCTGTTAATAGATTGTCTTTCTTTCCCTTAATTACATTAATGCTCCAAACTAGGTACAAAACTGGGTTTTAAAGTAGGGCCACAGGCAGAATTTCTAAGTGTCTTTTTTGAAAAGTTCTCACCATATTATTTTCAGCCTTTTTCTTCCAAGTCCAAGATACACTGAGATTTCAAGAAATAGCTAAGAATTCATCTGGATACTCAAAGAGACCCCCACACTGAAATTCGTAAAGCTTTCCTGGTGCTGCTCCTTCTCATGGAATTTGTGCCTGAGCTTTTAGTCCTGGGAAGGAAAAGACGTGTAGCATATTCAACCCCAAAATAGTCTGATCCACACCATCTTCTACAGGTGCCTTGGTGTTGCCCTTAGTCATTCCCGCTTCCCAAATTATGGTTCAATCTCTAGTCTGTCTTTTAAAACTTGTCTATTTGATTAAAAATTTAGAACACTTACCAGAGCCAGGTGCAGGGGTATGCTTCTATAGTCCCAGCCACCTGTGAGACTTGAGCCTCAAGTTCAAGTCCAGCCTGGGCAACTTGATGAGATCTCATTTTAAAAAAATTATCAGAGACCTCTAAGCCATACAAGGTATAGAACCAGCTGGAAAAAAATGGAGAAATCCCACTTCCCCAAAAGATGAACCATTGACAGGAACATCATAGAACTTGGAAAGTAGAGGATAGAAGACAAGAATGAAAATAATTTTAACATGTTCATGTCATCGGGGAGAAAAGAATGAATGACTGCATGGATTTTAAAGTGGGTGGGAGAGTTTTCAATTAAGGGGCACTGAATAAGGAATCCACTACAGTAGAACTTCATTGGAGCGGATCCTGGAAGAATCCATAAGATTTTAAGCAAGATACAAAGTGGAGGGGATAATTGGTTGGTTTAGAAAAATAAGGAATACTATTTAACAAGTGTGCTGCACCTGGGGATGCCTGCTTTGATCCTGGGAACGACCAAAATAATGACCAAAAAAAAAAAAGCTTGCAAATAGTTCAGAGCAGAAACAGTTAGATGTAGGAAAAGGAAGCACAGAACCATGAAAGAGAAGGAAAACAAACTTTTTTAATAGAATGCAGCGGCCATGGTGCACTGGATTTTAGGTTTAGGAAACACTCCGTGGCCTTCCAAAATGGAAGAGAGATGGTCATAGGTCAAAGTGACCTGAGAAAAGAGAATACTGAGAAAGCCGATGTGACCTGCCATCCTGAGCAGTCTGGCAGTGAAGAAAGTAGTAGGTCCAGAAAAGGTGGGTGGTGAATGTCAAGGGCTGGACCCTGGCCCATGTGGAGAGTCAAGTGGAGGCAGAAGTAGATATACAATGAAAAGAAAAAGTTAAGGATCTCGAGGTCAAGATGGAAAAGAGCCAAGGATGGCATGGCTGGAGAGGTCCAGATGACACCATGGTGCTCAGGGTATTTCATAGGCTCCTCTCATTCAAAACAGACTAATTGTCCCCTTTGAAACCTGCCTCTGGTTCCACCAGTAAAGATAGTAGGGAAATTAAGTACTCAAAACTAAATCCCTTCAAGACAGCACTGCAGAATAACAAAAAACATCCTTATTCTGTATCAGTAGGGATGATCAGAGAAGCAGAGCTATTTTTAGGACCTTACCCAATTGTTGGAGCAAGTTAAGCCTTCTCTGTGGCCCGTGGTGGACCTGAAGGCAGCAGGGCTGCTCCACAAAGAGACCATGGAGCGCAGAGACGAAGCAGATCCCTGGAGGATGAGCCGGAATGGGCACCCGCTTCCCTCTGGAAACCGCTTCAGTCTCTCAGTGCTGTATTGGGAGATGAGGCTAGGCAGGAAGGAATAGTTATCTTTCATTGTGTTCTCTTCTATACTGTTTAAAGTTTTATTTCTATGTGTGTGAATATGATTTTTCTGAATATTTTCTAAATTATGAAGAAACAGGGAAACACCAGGTAATTCTGATAAGCAGATGAGTTTGGAAATACCTGGCTTAGAGAATAGCCAAACTCTTCCCAAAAGAATCAGCTCAAGGCAAAATTGGGAAGTAGGTGAGGCAGTTCTGGGGGTTTCTAACCTAGACAGTTCAGGAGGTCAAGGAAGAATGGTCAGGTATCTGAGAAGACTTTTACCAGAGGTAACTTAAGCTTCATGTGTTTGTAAATTTCAGATCATTAAAGCCTTCGTTGTTCCTTAGATGGGGACATCTCACTTAGGTCCCAGGTCTGAGTGGGGAGGACCATTCATCCATGAGTATAGACAGTGCTTTGCATATCAATCTGTACTCCACCAATCGCCTTGCTAAGCGGCATCCTGAGATATTGATGATAAAGAATGATTATTATGTATATAAAACCACACTAATGTTTTATATGAAAAGAAAATTACACTGAAAAGGAGAAAAGTCCACAGAGCCTTGTTGACAGTCCCCAGCACTGCAGGATCTGCCAAGAGTTATGGTTGCAAAACATTGATTTAATAATAGCAATAAAGTTTCAAATGGCAAACAAATATGAGCTTGTTTACTCCTGGAAGATTTTATTATTCATGTAAGTTCTTAATCAAATACAAAGGTTATAACATACTTTAAGGAACCATTTATGAGCCAGAAAGACCCCAAGGAAAGAGATTCAGTAGAAACAATTTTGCAAAATCAATTTGAAGGATTCTTGTCCTGAGATTAAAAGCCAGGCTTGGGCTGGAGCGGTGGCTCAGCCGTTTCAGCGCTTGCCTGGCAAGCACGAGGACCCGAGTTCAAATCCCAGCACCACGTACACAACTGAGTGTTGGAGAAACTAAGGCCATGTGAAAAACTCAATAAAGCTGTTTCTCTCTTTCTCTGTCTCTCTCACTGTCCCTCTCTCTTTTAAAAAAAAAAAAGCCAGGCTTGATGAAATGTTTAAGATGTTTAAAAATGTTGAAGTGTTTATTCCATACATGGAGCAAAGGTGAAGCCTGGTCAGGGTCTTTGTGATCAGACAGAAATGGGAAGGAGGGTTTATTTTACAGCCCCTCTTAGAGCAGGCTGTGCTGTTTGCACCAACAGAAACACCCCGGCTCTGGGATGCCCCAGCATAAATTCAAGTCTAATAAGCCATTGCAGACTACAGAATCACACTGTGCCAGAGGCTCTGCCTCCAGCTGCCTGAACATAGGCTGCTCAGAGGTCTTGCCAGGCAGCGTGCTTGCTGCTATTTTGGGGATGTTTATGCATCTCCTTCATTAGACTGCACTTAACACAAAAGGCAACAGCTCCTTCCACTTAACCACAACCTGGTTCTTCAGTCTGACAGTAGCTATTCAATGAGAAGCTGAACGCACTTCATGAGACAGATCTTTTCCCTTTCCCATTAACACAATCTGCTTAGAATTCCCTTAAAATACATTGTCCAGATTGTAACTACAGATTTTCCTATTGCGTAACAGCCTGCAGGAAGTTCAAAACTAGCAATGATCCAATCAGTTCCACCAACAGGAGACACTGTAAACACCCTATAGACAGAAGAAGGTCATCGTGGATCAATAAACAAGCCAAGATGCTTCCCTATGATACTAATGCAACAGTGAGCTATCTGTTCCCACCACCAACACCCTCTCTTTTCAAAGCATTAATTTTTTCCTTTCTTCCCATCCTCCTAGTAAAAGGACTAGAATCCCAAATTTCTAACTATGTAGGTGTGATGTCTTTGACCTTACCAGCAGGAACCTGATTGACTTTAGTCATATGTATCGTCTGATTGGTTCTTAGGTGAGTATGTGACACCAGTTGTTCTAAGCAGAAGGAACCTCTGACTGACAGGAGAGATACAGCTGGTGCTTTCTTCCAGGAGATGAGAATTCACAACTCCAGTTGTTTCTGGAACCTGATTTGCAATGAAGAGGAAAACAAGCCATAGGTGGAAGCCAACATGGTGTGAGGTCAGAGGAGACAGACCGGAAGACACTAGTGATACTGTTGAGTTTCTGGACCAATTGTCACATAAAACTCTCCCAATTCTGGATTTTTCTGCCAATAGTTTCCCTTTAATTGTTTAAGCTAATCATAGTTTGGTTTCTCTCACATACAACCAAAAACATCCTAACTGGTGTAGAGACTCACAAAATCAAGTGTGGTCCGTGGATGTGCAGCTGCTTTGCATGAAATGCCCTAGGGTTTTTTCTTTCCCAACAGTAAGAATGAAATGTTGGGTCAACCCTAATGACTAATTACTAGGACTCTGACATTTCCAGGAATCTAGTCACAAGAATTTTCTGTCAGGAGTTGAGTTCTAGAGGAATCTGCAATCTCCCAAATTCCTTGGTATTTACTGAACCCTCAACCATCTGGAGGGAAGAGTCACCCCAGAAAAACTCCAGCTTCCCTAGAATTATTTTGAACCCAAGAGAGTTCTGTCCTCTGCCAGTAAGAGGTCTTGGTCACACCTGGATTTGACCAAAATGAGGACAATGTCTTTCGCAGCTGCTCACCTCCTTATCTCTGCACCACTACCCGCTATGGGTGACGGGAAAGCATTTACAGATCAGCCAGTTAAAAACAACTTACTGTACAGAGCTCCTTGGTTGTTAAAAGCACAAAGGGGTCAGAGAAAATGTTCTTCTAGGGTCAGTCTGAACACAAGATTTTTTTTTTTAAATTGAAGTGAATGTTAGGAATATTGCCTTAATGAATAAATTTGTTTATTTATACCCGACTGACAAAACGATTTGAGGTAGCTTTAAAAATGCTTAGGATACTTACAGAATGGGAGATAATCATAGCCTATGATTCCTCTGACAGGAGACTAATACCCAAATTTTACAAAGAACTCAAAAAAACTTAATACCAAAACACAAACAATCCAATCAATAAATGAGCCAGAGAGCTAAACAGAAATGTCTCACCAGAGGAAATTGAGTAAGCCAATGAATATATGAGAAAGTGTTTGAAATCACTAGTAATCAGAAAGGTGGGAGGAAGAGGGAGGGATCTAGGGAGACAATCAACAATGCAGCATACTCTTTATTGCCCTGAAAATCCAAATAATATTTACACAATCATTTAATTCTGGAAAATTCACAATCTGAACATTTACATCACTTTTAGGGGCAAAATATAGAAGAATCATGATGCTGGGATGTGGTCAACATGGGGGTTATTCTGGCTTAAGAACAAATGCATATCATATTATTGCTTTATATGCATTTATGAACAATCATAAACTCAACTCCTTAGTAAAATTTTAAAAACTTAGAAAACAAAAGTTATTTAGGATAAATAGGGTTAAGATAACAGATTAATCAAAGTAAACATGGGGAAGGAAAAGAATTACTGCACAAAGTGATCTATGAAATGGTTTTATATTTTCTGCATTTGCCATAGATGAAAAACAAATTTGTCCCTGTTCTTCCAAATTAGCCAAAGCAAAGAAGGAAACGTGTCTCTAAAGGATTCAAGAAGTCCAACATTTTTAAAAGAGAAAGGAAACAAACAAAAGTAACCTCTCTCCTAAAAAGCAGTTCTCCTCACGTTGAAACTTTTCCGCATGACAGTGTAAAATAGGAAGCAGAGTGTTCCAGAGCAAATGCTGGAAAACAGGTCAAGTAGTTGCTATGGCTTGGATAAGTGTCCCCCAAAGGCTCATGAGTTAAAGACCTGGTCCAGGGGTGGTGCTATTGGGAAATGATGAAACGATTAGGAGGTGAGGCCTAGTGGGGAGTCCTAAGTTCATTTGGGGACATGTCCTTGAAGGGACCCCAGTCTCTTCTTCATTCTCTTTTCTTCCTGGCCACGAGGGTAGCAGTTTGCTCCCTATGAATGTCATTCAACGCCCCCCCCAAAAGCCCAAAGAAATGGGTGCACCTGATCTCAGCCTGGACCCTCCAAAACTGTGAGATAAAGAAACTTTTCTTTTCAGAAGTTAATTCTCTCTGGTATGTTATTTGCAATGGAAAGCTGACTAACACAGTAGCTGACCGTATATCCTCAAAGCTCTGCCCAGCAAAAGCAGTTCCAGGGGAGGCATTGAACGCTGTCTGGTTGGAACACACAGCTCTTTATCAATGTGGTTCCACTGAGTATCTGTTAGATGTCAGGGCTGCATTTAACTTCAGGGAATGCCTTGAAGATAGAGTTTGCACCACTGGGATTTTACTAGAACAGAATAGTTTGAGATTTTATTTTCTGGCAATAATCTGAAGTGTAACTATTTATTCTTTCCAATAAGAACAAAGTCATGTGCATTGACGGAGCAAAGCTAAAAACTGAAATCATCTCATGCAATTAAACACACACACTCTCTCTCTCTCTCTTTCTTTCTCTCTCTCTCTCTCTCACACACACACACACTCACACACACGGAGATGAATGCCTAAAAGACATCATCCAAAGTCTACCGTGAAGGAACCTGTGACACTCGGGGCAGAACTCACCCTGCCCTGGTACATGTGCGCAGGGGCAATCCAGACCTCAGTGACAAAGTTAACCATGAGTACAAGCAGCAGAAGTGCCAGAAGAGCCCCATACCAATGATACTAACTAGAGTTTGCTGAGCACCTGCTTTCATGCCATGCAGAGAAGCATTAGGCTCGATCCCTGACTTCCAGAGTCCAGAGACACCAGGCCTGACTCATAGTGTAATTCTAGAGGCCAATGTAGTGCAGACTCACTTTTTTTTTTTAAATCATATATCGTACAGATCCAGAAGAATTTATTTTTATGAGAAGAAAAGTTCATAAAGAGAAATTGCTTCAACCAGGTAAATCCTATCCATCCCAAAGCCTCAGCTCAAATGCTCCCTCCTCCTGCAACTTTTCTGCATTAAGAGAACTCTTCCTTTGTGCACTGTAGTCCCCATGTAACTGAGGGATGATGCACATTCCCATCAAAAACAATGGCTAAGTCCAGGAAGGAGAGGACAAAGAGTAGCACGTACCTGGACGTGTGAGAAGATGGGTAATGCTATTTCTACATCAGCATACTCTGACCGAGAAGCAGAATGGCGACAAGATTTGTATTCCCAGGTTCCTTTATAGTTCTGGTTGTGGTATGAAACCAATTGCTTATGCTTCTTTATCTAGTATTTATTAAATTGTGAGTAAACGAAGTGAGCCTGTATGATTATCCTGCTTATGAACTGAAATTGCACCATCTGGGGAACCAAGGGCTGGAGTGCAGATGGTACCTCTGAGGACAGGAGTGTTTCCTTGCCTAAGACCTCCACTCTTCGCAACTACTGTGCCCCCTGCAGTAGGACCGACTTGTTCCAGGTAATCTATATTCATCAATAGAGTGCTCACATTATAAAAATAAGGCAATCATACTCTGGTGACAGAGCTAAATATTATGTCACCATATGAACCAAATGGTATTGTTAGTCATTTTTTCACATACGATTTGCTTTATAAAAACTGCATTTCAAGGCGTTGGAACTCAGCAGGGATTCTTTGTCAACAATCTGCCATTTCTAGCTAAATTAAGTAATCATCTGGCTACTATATTTAGAAAGCAAGTGCAGGCTACAGAACGTATAGCGAGCTAGAAAATGGTGCGTTTATCTTCAGGGAACACCATCGCAAAGAAGCAGAGAAGTGTCTGCCTGAAGAGAAAACAGGCTTTCCATTAGAACCATCGTAAGAACACTGTAAGGAAGGAGCTTATGCTGCCAGAAGATCAGGTGGGCTGGACCACAGGGTTGCTGATGAAAACAGCGCAGAGTATCTTTCGGTTTTCTATTAACTAAAAATTCCTTACAGAGGAGACCTGAGATTGGGGAGTGGGTGAAGGGCACGGGGAGATCCTGGACAAGGATCAGATTCAAACTACTTCATCATTATGTATGCATGTATGAGTGTGTTGTAATTCGATACTTAAGACTATATTGAATTGATTTAAAAAAAAAAAACTTTTATCCTTCCTATCTCAATCCTAAGCAAAAATTTGAAGAGTCTCTGCCAGGATTCTTTTAGTCCCTCTCCTCTTGGGGAAGGCACTCTATTCTGCCAGGTCAGGAACTCAATATTTTAAACCATTAAGGTGGTTTTGGAAACAACAATGGCAGCTTCTGTTTATTGTGTACTTCCTACGTCCTAGAAATCATCATTAAGATGGTTTTGGAAGCAATGGTGACAGCTCCTTATTATTGTGCATTTACTACATCCTAGAAATAGTAAACAATTTGCAAATATTATTTGATTCAATAAATGAGATGAAAGTATGTGTATGTAGTACTGATTGTGCTCAGGATACATGTACAAGGTATATATCTTTGTCCTTATTTTACAAATAGGGAAAACAGCGCTCATAAATGTAGGAAACTTGTCAAACACCTCACATCTAGCAGAAGACAATCCTGGTCTGGCTCTCCTGGCTGCCTACTAAATAATTCAACCTTCGTTGTCCTTGCCCTCCTTACGTTAATCCATGTCCTCTGTCCTGGGTCATCAGATGTTGCCTTTCCTTCCTTCTATTGCTGCCTGTGGAAACGGGTTAGAATACAGCAGCTGCTTTCAGATGCCCTGAGTCCTCTAAAAAGAATACACAAAGGTCCATGGAAATTAATAAAAGGCCTGGACGAATGGCAGATGATGAGTCAGGAGTCTGCCACCGCCTGACTCCTGTGGGTCTGGAGTCTGCCACCGCCTGATTCCTGTGGGTCTGTCCCGATTTGCTAAGTCCTGTTGGCCCCAAGGACCTGCTTATTTTCCTGCTGGACTACAGCCCACTACTGTGGTAAAAAGACTTTAGAACTTTCTGCTTCTAAGAACTGCTTGCAGGAAGGAGTGAAGAAGAGTGCAGGCGGCCAGGGCTGGGGCTGGGGACCCCACACATCAAGTTGACACATCAGACTTCCAGGCTTTCTTTTGTGCCTGAGATCTGCTCTGTGGTCAGCAGGAGAACGGGCCTCATGACTCTCCCTTAGAGAGATGAGATGCTGGAAACTCTGCAGGTGCAGGGAAAGTGAACTTGGTAGGCACAGGATAGTGATTTCAAAAAGCCTGTTTGAAAGAAGTAGTGATAATACACAAACTAGTTGTCCAGGACACACAGAGGAGCTGTAACGCTGCTACAGTGTCTGTTCGGGGGAGTAAAACCTGGCAGTATGTTCTAGATCTGTCTGCTCTTGATTCCTGATTTAACCCCCTGTCATCAGAGGATGGACTCCTTACAGTTTCAATCCATTTCAGTGACTGACGCTTACGGCCCAGCACATGGTCTGTCTTGGTGTGCTCTCTGGGTCCAGTGAAAAGCAGTGTGAGTTCTGCTGCTGGTGAATGGAATTATAGTTGAGCAGCAGTTGGATCAAATGGCTGAGCGGTGATGTTCCACTGGTCTGTATGGTTGCAGATTTTCTATTTTTCTGCCTTCTGGGAGCAGACTGCTGTAATGCCCAGCTATAATTGCAGATTCGTTTCTTTTATTTATTTATTTTTGTTGTTACTCTTTGCTTCATGCATTTTGGAGCTGTGTTAATAATGCAGGCACACACATTTAGAATTTTATGTTTCCTTGATAAATCATTGCTCTGATCATCACAAGTCTGCCCCTTTATCTCTAGAAAGAGTCTCTGTCCTGAAGTTTATTATATCCAATATTAAAAAGCCATCCCAGCATGCTTAGGATTAATTGTTTGATATTAGATCTTTTTCCATACTTTAAAATCTCTCTTTACAGTCAAAGTGGTTTTGTTATAGGAAATGCATGATTGCCTTTTATTTCTTATTTATTTTCTGACACTTAGTTGTGTACGTGGTGGTGGAGTTTAAACCCAGGTCCTCACACATGCCAGGCAAGTGCTGTAATCTTGGAGCCACAGCATCCCTGGTTGTTCTTTTTAAATCAAGTCTGACAATCTCTATTTTAAATAGAGTATTCAGATTATCAAATTATTAATATTTTTAAAGAACTATAAAAATTAGGAAAGTGCAGTTTTTATTTACCCATGCAGTCATCACTTCAAGAACTTTCCATCCCTTTCCTTCATCCAAGTTTCTATCTGGTACCATTTTTCTTCCACCGGAAGAACTTCCTTCAGCATTTCCCGCAGTGAACCCATCAGTAATGAATTCCTTCTGCTGGTGTTTGGCAGTGTTTCATTTTTGCCCTTGATTTTGAAGGATACATTTTGCTGGATATAAAGTTCTAAGTGGATGGTTGGTTTTGCTCTTGTTTTCCCAGCCTTTAGAGAAGCTGTTTTATCTTCTATCTTGTATCATTTCTGGGGGGGAAAAGTCATCTGAAATGTCTTAGATCTGTTTATTATACATGAATCTTTGTTCTCTGTGTTTTTAAGATTTCCTCGTTGTTACTGGTTTTCAAGAATTTTGTGATACGTTGCGGTGTATGTGTGTGTGTGTGTGTTTCTTCTGCTTTAAGATCATTCTTTTTCTAAGAGTTCATAATTTTCATTGAATTTGGAATTTTCGACCATTATTTCTTCAAACGTAAGTTCCCTCCTTTTCTCTCCTCTTCTTTTGGGACTAATTACATGTGTAGGGAGTCACTTAATTTTGCCCCACAGGTCATCCCTGCTCTGTTTTTTGTTTTGTTGTTGTTGTTGTTGTTGTTGTTTTGCTTTTAGTGATTTTTCTCTCTGTACTTTAATTTGCATAAATTCTTTCCCTGTGTCTTCAAGTCTGCTGATATTTTGTTCTTTTGTGCATAACTTTTTGTTAATTTCATCCAGTAAAATTTTCTTTTCAGATATTATATATTTTTAATCTCCCATTTTTCTCTTCATTGGTCTCATGCTACTTGAACATATTTATAATAGCTTTTTGGTTTTTTTGTTTTGTTTTGGTATTGGGGATTGAACACAGGGGTACTTTGCCATTGTGCCACATCCCCAGCCCCTTTTTTATATTTTATTTTGAGACAGGGCCTCACAATAAGTTGCTGAGGCTGGCTTCAAACTTGGGATCTTCCTGCCTCTGTGTCCTGAGCCGCTAGAACTAAAGGCATGTGCCGTCATGCCTAGCTATAATAACTATTTTGACATCCTTTTTTGCTGGTTCTATTAATAGAACTAGCCTGTACCGATTGACTGATTTTTCTTCTGGATATGGGTTACATCTTTCTGCTAGGTCTTATGATTTTTTTTCCTTGGATTCTAGACATTATGAATTTTATATTATTGACTATCTGAATTTTGATTGTTTTCCTTTAAAGGGTATTGGGCTTTGTTTTGGCAAGAAATGAACTACTTGCTTTTTTAGCTTGGTTCCTTCTGGGCCTATTGTCTTAGCTCTTATATTAGATATTTAGTGTAGTTTTGTTCCCGGGGTTGTTCAGCCTCCTGCACTCTCTACTGAATACCTTGAGTTACCATGAGAATTTTCTACTCTGAATGGTTGGGGTTTCACTTACAAGTGCCTGATTTTCTTTTTCCCTGCCTCGTGGAGCCTCATCCCATGCATGCACAGCCTAATCATGATGGTTTATGGGGCTCTGCCTCTACATAGTCCGCTTTTCTTCAGAATTCTGACCGGTATCTTGCTTGCCCCTCAGCCTCTGATATCCTCCTCAAGTCAGCAAACCTATTTCACTCTGCTTGGAATTCCCTTTCCACACTGACTTCTGGAACGTGCCTAGAAGAAGAAATCAGTATCACCGTGGGGCTTACCTTGTTTGTTTTTTTCTCAAGAAGCACAGCACTGAATTGCCTCTGTCCGATGTCTGAAAATAGTCATTTTATAGAATTTATCCAGTTTCCTAGTTGTTTGTAGAAAGGTAAAATTAACCTGTGTTACTCTGTCCTGGAAAAGAACATAAG
This sequence comes from Aplodontia rufa, assembly GCA_004027875.1. Taxonomy (NCBI): domain Eukaryota; kingdom Metazoa; phylum Chordata; class Mammalia; order Rodentia; family Aplodontiidae; genus Aplodontia; species Aplodontia rufa. The sequence continues at coordinate 14,949 of PVKS010016828.1, forward strand.
TTCAAGGATTTTTTTTTTAAATTTGGATGTTATTCTAACATTTCTCAGATGCATTCGGCCATGCAACACTTCTTATAGAACATCCATCAAAACCTCTAGGAATCTGTATTCCCTGAAATACATTTGGGAAAACTTTCAGGAGCAGGATCCGAGGGTTGATATAGGAGTATACAGGCTGTCGGGGAAATGGGTAGTATAGGCCCAGCACATTCCTCACAGAGTTATTTTTCTCCAAATGCCTCATCTTGCCAGTAAGGTTGCTTGATCTATTGAATTTACAATTATTTAGTTTGATTTGTGCTTTGCTATTACCTGTAGTTATATACCCCATATTGACTGAATAATGTAGTTACTAGGGCAAATGATGTTGCAAAATCCTCCCAATATTAAAGCCTCAAATTAATGTCATTAATAGATGTCTCATTTAATATTTTAAGCCTCCAGGTACTTAACCAGCAAGAAGTCTGTGATTTGGGCGGGGGGGGTTCTTCTCCACAAATATGTTAAAAACTACTTGGGTTTGCTTGAATGGGTAACATGAATGTCCCCAGTTATCAGCAATTGGTAGATCACATTCTTTACCCTGGGGTGGAATATGAAAGACTACCTTATGAAGTCACAGTTACTTCCTCCGGTTCCAAATGTCTAAGGTCTCCCAGACACCCCCGGCTCCACACTGGGCTAAAGCTAATTTTCCCGTTAGACCTCAGATCCTACTCTACTGCCTGCCCTTGGTCAATATTTTCAACCTTGCATTAGCAACAAGCTCGTAGTGAGAAAATACAATGCAAAACCAATAAGAGTTCTTTGATGGTCAGGCAGAATCTCACAACAAAGGCAAGGAGAGGCTGGGACATGATTTGCTAAAACCATTGGAAACCTTGGTTCAATTTAATATTCACTGACCATATAATACATGCATGCTAAAGTAGCTTCAGAAGTCTTCTCAATGGCTGGTTTCCTCCAATTAAATGAAACTAGCAAGTGCGATCAGGTCAGCATCTCATGGGCTACATTTGCTTTTCCTACCCAGAAGGCCCTGATAGCTTCTCATTTTTTTTAGGAAAACCTTTGTTTCTGTGATTCATTAACCAATATTCTGCCTTGTAGAAGGTTTGTGAGTGAGATCCACCCAAAATACCAAGTATTAATACATGAGGAAACTGCTCAAGATAAAATTAATCCAGCTGTTGGGCTGGAAAGGTGGCTCTGTGGCATGTGCGAGGACCTGGATCTGATCCCCAGCACCACATACACAACTAAGTGGAGGAAAAGCAAAAGTCAGATGAAAAAATTTTTTAAAAATTGACTCTTTTTTTAAAAAAAAATTAATCCAGATGCAATGTGATTAGTAGAGAAGTTGAAAGGAAGCAGAAGAGGGAAACGAGTTCAGATCAATGAAATGAATTAAAAACCAACGACTTCAGGAGAGAGTTGAGACAGTGAAATAATATCCAAGACTCGCCTAATCCTGTGTACGTGTGGGTGTGGGTGGGCCTGTGTGAAAAGACAGTGTAGTTCAGAAGTCACCTGAGTATGTCCATGAGAGAAAAAGAAAAACCAAACAAAAACAAAAACCCTTCACTGATAGGAAAAAAGAGGCTGGAAAAGGGAAGGGTGAGAGGTGCAGAAAGAAAGGAATCCAGACCCCAACCGATGAAGGAGATTCATTGAAAAAGTTGCAGGGACACCCTTTCCAAGCGGAAAATGGCCCCCTGGCTTTTGGATAGCTGGTCTTTTAAGGACTGAATTGGGGGGATTGCAGTGGGGCTTTTCTGGACAGACTGTTTATTTTAGTAGAGTGGGGATCCTCTGATAAGGCCCCAGACACCAGGTTCCGGTAAGGAGTCTGTGACCTTGGGTGTAAAGGAGCCTGTGAACCTCAAAACAGTGAGCAGGGGATTTGCTGCCTACTGAGCGGCTTCTGGGAATTTTCCATATCCATCATTCCCCACCTCACTAGTAGCTTTATGTCTATCAATTTTTCTCTTAATTTGAAAAATAATAACTGTGATTTCAAGTAGAATAAGCTACTTCCACTTACATGCATAAATAGTGAGAGAACACCTGTAAACTCTTCGTGAATTCATAATTTCTTCGTGTATATTTTTGGAAGCCTACTTTTATCAGATGTAGGTACCTGGACCCTAGTAAGGACCTCACAGTTATCTGTTCAATGTATGAATTTATATTCCTGACAATAATACAGTGTACTATGTAACTATAAATCAAGTCCACAGAGTCATACCTTCTTGGTGACCTAGATCTCGTATGTCTTTAACTCTTCAAAAAATTCCTAATATGTAATAGTATCACTTTTCTTAGAAAGTGTAGTCACTGCACTTCCCGGATTTCTGCACAATTTCAGAAGTTAGCAAGTGTACCGTGGGGCTATATCTGTAAGCCCTATTTTTCTAAAAGTGCATTTTACAAACAAGTCACAAAACTCTGGCTTTTATCAACAGATATCAATGATTGAATGAATTATCACTTCAACTTTTTACCTTTGAAATGCAATTTTCCTAAAGAGGATCGCCAGCACTTTTACATGATGGTTTGACCTTGACAAAGTACCTTGCAGCTCAGACAGCAATCACCAGAATAAGATGATGTTCTGACGAAGTCAGGAGACACCAGAGTGGAGAAGGAAATGGATTTGTTTTCCTATCTAAACAAAATCTGGAACTTCATTTCACTTTATTTGTACCTAGGGCATCACCATCGAAGCTTTGTCGAATCTGTCAAATATTAGAAAGAGATACACTTGACCTAGAGTGAAGTATCAGGAATTTTTAAACATTTAACTCCTAGTGTGTATTAGTATGAAACTAAGTTGAGCAGAACCCATTAATGTCACAGTGATCGGTTACCAATGGAAATAAATAATTCATGATGAAGGGAATTAGTCTAATTAGCAGGCAGTTTGAGTCCTTTGATAAAACCCAGCTCTAATTCCGTGAAGGGCAGGAAGTGCTGTCATCAGTCAGCCCTGAAAAGATTAGCATCTATTATGAATGAGGTTCGTCACCCTAGCGAAGTCATGTGTGTCCTGGAGACAAACTTAATATGTTCCAGAATGGGACACAGTTTGTCTCACCAACACATCACGATTCCTACCAGGCTATTGTATGTAATAACAAGCAAAGATCAGCGCTCTGTCCTATCATTCGCTCCCCTGTCCATCATTCTGACAACTGCGCAAATACATTTTCCATGCAAAGTAGGGAATGTGCCCTGAATACTTGTAAAATTGCACAAGATATCAAAGAAAATATGTGTTACTTTCCCACTCACCAAAACAAACACACAGAACCAAATGTCAGTCCTGAAACTGACGGTTTCAAAGATGGTGGGCAATAGAGTATGTCAGGCTTGGCGTATACACATTTCATTTTAAAAACTGATGTCAGCTCTCCCGGGAAATTTGCTTCCCTACTTATCTCTCTCCAGATATTGAAGTTACAAGATCAATCATAGGCTTCCAGCTTCTGCAACTGCACATAAGTGGAGATGAGGGTCCTAGGTAAAGTAACTTCTGGAATTCCAAACTAATATCAAAGGGCAACAAGAAAAAGTTGTTTTGTTTTTCATTACAGCACATAAATGACTTAGATAGTTGGGACGGCTCAGCTCTAGGAAAATTTATAGTTTCTGAATCATCTCTGGCTTGGTGTGTCTCAAAGATGTTGACTGCTCCGCACTGTGCAAGCCCCACATTATTTTGCAGCCCACAAGCTGACGCGGCGTCAGCTGTGTTTCCATTTTTACTTATGAGCCTTTTGAAATTACATGTTTCCATTTTGCAATTTGATGTAATAATGAAGAAACTCCAAATTTGTAAGTTATTGTATTGCTTGTTTTTATTGTGTAAAATTAATTGCTTCATTTATTTATGTCATTAAGAAGGGGGGTGTACCATTTTGCACATTTGATCATTTGCTGTAATAATTAACATGCCAATAACACCACAGAAGCCTTGGAAACAGGACAGATCGTGCCCGAATGTCTGAACAGCATGAAACATGGCGACCCTTTTAGGTTCCCACAAGTACAGTGAGGAATGTGACATCATGTGGGTATTAATAATCCTGACGAGCACACACCAACTCATGAAAATGAGTCTGTTTGGCCAATGCAAGAGGCTGTTTTTATATAAACAAATTGTATAGTTCACAAAAATTGTAATCCGGCTGTCTAAGCACGGTTGAAATAGGCATTGACGTTGCAAACTTTGCTGAGTGCTACAAACTTGCTGTCAACAACTTGCTTAGGTTTGAAAAGGCAGCTCTTAATATTTAGTACAGATTCTTTAAACGTAGAACTTACTCACAGAGCTTAAATAATGGATATATCTTTTCAACATATCTATAAGCTAGAAAACTAAGTCAAAATTCCATAGCTTTGTATTTGAAATATTCAGCATCAAATCAGGTTTGCAGGGAGGTATGGGAAAATGTCACAGATGTGCAAAATCTTTAGCATTTGGTCCATATCTCCTGTGTCAACGAGTTCCATATACATATCTCACCTGAAGGCAGGAGCTGGGTATCACTCATCTTTCTATCTTCTCTCTCTCACACTACTTTAAGCCTTGAGAGCAATATAGTTGCTACTAAATAAACATTGCTGGAATGAATAAACCTACTAAGCAAGGTAGAATAACCCAATCAGGTATTTCTTTATCTTCCTAGTCTGAGAAGATGGCAAAATAAACCATAGGGTGACAAATCACACATATATTTTCGAACACACCTGTTGCCTGATGTCATAATATTGTAATGATGAGTCCTAGTAGTTCCAAGAGGCAATGGTCAGAAACCCATTATTAAGGCCTGAGTGCAAAGTCCTGCCTGTTCTGACAGTGTCCTTGGGCTGAGCTTACGCTCATGTTCAAGATTGCCCTGGAGCTCAGCTGGGACCTCTGGTTCTGTGGAGAAGAAAAGCCTTCAACCAAGACTCTAGCTGCTCTCAAATATTCATGCACACAGACCCATGAAAAACTGAAGGCATTTTGCGGGCAATATGCAACAATATTTTTTTTTCAGAATCCAGAGCATTAATCTAACTAAGTCTCACATCTCCTTAGAACTCAGTTCTCCTTAGAACTCAGTTCTCATTAGAACTTGGTTCTCTTTAGTTGATCAGTATATTGATCATTCAAACACAGAGAAGCTGGCTATTTGATTTTAGTAAAAATTGCTAATTTAGATTAATTGGGAAAATTCTGAATTAGTGTAGAATATAAAATACAGAATATTTTAAAAATAAAAGTTGTATTCCCTTCAAATAGCATGCACTTGTCTGAATGGGCTACAAGAACTCAGAGAGTGTCCATGTTAAAAACTGCTGGAGCGGTGGCTCAGCGGACACAGTGCTTGCCCGGCATGCACAAGTACATGGGTTCAAACCCCAGCACCCACGTACACAACTAAGTGTCAGAGCAACGAAAGCCATGTGAAAAACTCAATAAAAATTGATTCTCTCTCTCTCTGTCACACACACACACTGTCCTTTTCTCTTAAAAAAAAAAAACACAACAACAACAACCTGGTAATGCTGGTATGGAATTATCATGTCATTTTCTTGTAAATAATAATTCTAAAGCAGTGTATTTCAAGCGAGGGGGTGAAAAATATTTCCAGAAAAATATACAAATGCCAACACAAATGAAATTTGTGCACAATTCTTTTAAGAAATTTAAAGTGTTCTTTAATTGTCTTCTTAGGTATTTTTTATTATGTTTAGGTACATATTTCTTTAGAGGAAAAAAGTATGTTTCCGTTCAAATATCAAAGAAATTACTAACAATTATGTATAATAGGAGCCCCAATTCATCCATTTTAATTTTTATCTCCCACTTTTCTATTTCTGTAATTCTGTTTTGCCCCCTGCTAAGAGGTTCTGAATTCTCCCGAGCCTATAAAAGGTAACTCCAACGTACAGAATGCTCCTAACAGTTTCTCATCAGTGATGCAAAAGGGAATGAGAGAGATTTTTTTCAAAACTAACAGTTTCCTTTCTTATATATGATGACAGATTCAGACAACTGTGTCCTCGATATCAATTTCCTTTTCTTTCTTGCTAACATAACTTCTATTTCATTTGGAGGTGAAAAAAAAAAAAAAGTACTCTGTCCAGCAGCCTCTCTTGCAACTAGAGGCAGCTATCAAATCTCGGCAGTGCAAGCTTCTGGGAGGAAGATCTTGGGATGATCTTTACAAAGGCTAGTGGTTTGCTCATTCCACCCTTTTCCCTTTGCTCAGAATGTAAAGATGACACCTAGAATTCCAGGAACAACCATGAGGCCAAAAGTCACTGACTCAAGATGGCCAAGCGGAAATACAGCTGAATAATATGCAAATAGCGATACAGATTCTGAACTCATTTACCCCTAGATTTCACATTATATGAGAAAAATAAATCCCCTGTCTTATTGAAGCTGTTTGGTTGGATTTTCTTCTATAAGCCGCTGGACCTATATCCTAACTGATGTATCCACAATACCTCAAAATGCCACCCCTAAGCTGGGTTTCATCAACTCTTACTGCAGGGTTCTCAAACTTTAATGTGTATATAAATCTTCTGGGAGTTGGGTTAAAAGAACCTGTCTTTCTAAGTTCCCAAGTGAGACTGATTCTGAGGATTCATGGTCCAATCTGAGTAGTTAGGTTCTAGAGGTTGTAAAAATTGAATTCAAATTTTATCCATATGTATTTTGTTCTGCAAAGAGGGCCCATTGTGTTTATCAGAGAAGCCAGTCAAACAAAAATATTTAAAGCAGATATTGCCTGGAATTAATTGACAACCAAAGAAAAAGGTCAGATGACTACAGTAGTCATTTCCCCGTCCCTGAGGGTCTTTAAGGACAAGAGCAGATGTGCAAGGAGCCGGCTGTTCTCTATTTGCCTACTCTCTCAATGCTCTGAGCTTTGGGAACTGCATCACCTGGACTTTCTTATCAGCTCACTTGGGTTAAGTTTTACCAAAGGATGCACTGGGGATAGGGATCGAAGTATTGAAGGTGTACCTCAGTGATAGAGCTTTTGCCTCGTGTGTGCAAGGACCCTAGGTTCAATCCTTGACTCTGAAAAAAAAATGGAGAAGGAGAAAAGGAGGAGGAGGAGGAGGAAGAGCCTGGAGAAGACAGAGTTGAGTTGTCTCTCCCCTACTCCCTCCCTGCCTTGGGCCAGGTCTTTAGCACTAACAATGTAATAGTGTCTCTCCATAACTACAGTCCTTGAAAGCAGCTCCTACTCTCCTGGACTCTGCTAATGATGTCCTTCTGCTCTTCTCCAGCTTAAGAAGTACTTCCTACTGTTGCTGGTCTCCAAAAGCCTCAATATCCCCTGGTATATGATTTGCATAGCAACAGCCTTCTGGGTCACTAGGAAAGTGGCCAGTTTAGATTGTCTAGAAAGAGGCACGTCACTATCACACTGGTCTGTCTTCTAAGACCCCCACCTTTGGTGTACCGGGATTGCCTCGTGGTTGTGGTGGGAAATAAATAATAGCCCCCTCTTGCCTCTGCTCAAGGACAATGTCAGCCCTCGGTTCCCCTTCACCACAATCCTATTACCCAGAAGATGAAAAAGATAATAATTAGACTGCTTAGCAGAGCCTCAAGTTTCCTTTCCAACCTCATTTCCAACTTCTCTTCCATTTACATCCTGCCTGGATTCACACTAACCCACTCAGTGTCCCCTAAACACATCTTTTTTTTAATTCATTAAATATGGTCTTACAAATAGGAGGGAATCATTGTCAAACAAT
>PVKS010016828.1:22818-43294 GCA_004027875.1 Aplodontia rufa
ATGTAAAAATTCATACATGTTGAGGTTATTATTAGCTTAGCCATCTATCATACTGTTTCTGATTGTATTCTAGCTTCCACAAATGAGAGAAAACATTCTGCCCTTGAGTCTCTGAGTTTGAGATATTTCACTTAGCATAATTTTTCCCATCCCCATCCATTTGGTTGCAAATGCCATAATATCGTTTTCTCTAATAGCCGAGTATGGTCGAGTGAGGGGCATCTGGGTTGGTGCCATTGTCTAGCTATAGACAGCTAAATTGAGCTGCTATAAACATTGATGAAGCCACATCGCTACAATACGCTGATTCTAACTCTTTTGGGAAAATCCCCAGGAGTGGGATAGCTGGGTCATAAGGTGGTTCCATCCTTAATTTTTTGAGGATTCTCCACACTGCTTTCCAGAGTGACTGAACCAGTTTGCAGTCCCACCAGCAGTGTGACAGTGTTCCTCTTTTCCCACAGCCCCACCAGCATCTGACATTGTTCGTATTCTTCATTTTTGCCACTCTGACAGGAGTGAGATGGAATCTCAGTGAAGTTTTGATTTGCATTTCTCTTATTTCTAGTGATGTAGAGCATTTTCTCATATGTTTACAGGCTTTTTGGACTTCCTCCATTGAGAAGTTTTTTGTTTTTGTTTTAGTTCCGTAGCCCATTTATTGATTGGACTATTTGTGATTTTGGTGCCCTAAACATGTCTTTAGACACCTCTATTTCAAGCTTCTACACACGTTTACTTGCTATTCCTTCTTCCCAGAGGGGACTCTCACTGTGGTTACCCAGGCAGTTCCTACTTGTACTTTCAGATTCTGACCCAACGTCCTCTGCAGGGACAGTTAGTACAGCCATCCCTTGTACCCTCTGTGGCTCCAGGACATTGTGCACATGGTTTCTTGTACCTATGCTCAGTGTGTTGTCATTTCTTTCTTTCTCTTTCTTTCTTTCTTCTTTTTAAGAGAGAGGGACAGTGAAAGAGAGAGAAAGAGAGAATAAAATTTTTTATTTAGTTTTTCATGTGGTTTTCATTGCTCTGACACCTTGTTGGGTACGTGGTGCTGGGGCTCAAACCCACATCCCTGTACATGTCGGGCAAACATGGTAACTGCTGAGCCAATGCTCCAGCCCTAATTTATTTTTTTTAAGTCTGTCTTCTCCATCTGACTGAGCACACCGAGGACATGAACCACACCTTATTCCCTTCCATCTCCCTAGTGTCTGACACATGTCAGTGCCCTTTACCTATAGGAGGCAGAGGGGTAACAAGACAGGAGAACACTTGGGAAAGTTCACCTTGATTTTATCAGCCTATTTGCTCCTTTGGAAGCAACAGTAGCAGCACACCTCTCATCTTCCAAGGGTCTTTACGCTTCCATTAGATTTCACATGTGCCCTGGAATAGGCAGGACTGACTCTCAGCCAGGCAAGACGCAGCTCAGTGAGGAGAGCTCCACCAGCAGGCCTGACGAAACGCTCCAGTGCAACCCGTTAGCACCGCTCCTCCAGAAACATCAAATGACCTAGAGTGGAGGCTTTGTTTTGTTTTGTTTTCACAATAATTATTTTTTACCTTGGCATAATATTTATTCCTTGTGACTCCCTGACTAAAATACGAGCTGATGGGAATAGGAAAAAACTATGAGTGTCTTTCGGAAATTCATTTAGTATTCATAATGGTGCCCTCAAAGATAGCCGGAGAGGATGAAATCGCTTCAATAATTGCCATCTTCCCTCCCTCCCTGCCAATAACCCAGCATCTTTATCCTTACTTTGCATACTTCCAAGCCTGACCCATATGCGCAGTGTCTTTATGAGCCAAAAATAACAACTCTAATATTCATCAGCCTTACTCTGTATCTCCTTTGTCTCTCCCCCTACTTCATCTCCCCTGCAAGATCTCCAACAACAATAAAGCAATGTGTTGCTGCAGCTAAGGACAGGCCAAGTGACATTCACAGCCAAATCCGCATTACTTATGGCAAAAGCTTTTGTTCATCTTTATGAAGTGTCTGTAAGGGCCCCTAGTGATTCAGACCCCATAGGTTATTAATCATGTTGTTTTGTATCTTTCTTCCTGTTGTGCCCAGCATGTAAGTGACATCTGTCTCAAAGCTGACTGTCAATATCTTCTTTAGACCTCTGTGTTAATCCTGCCGCCTTTGCTGATGGGCAAGTGTCAGATTCCCCAAAGGGCCACTCCCTAGCAAGTCCTTTACTAGGACTCTTCCATCCTTGTTCAAGCACAAATCGTACTTGAACTTTAGAGTTCTGTGACTCAAGGATGGTGCTCTCTTGGTCTTGAAACAGGACGATCGCTTATCCGTGATCTTGGAAGAACACTAACTTCCATTTTTCCACCCCTGACAGTGTTTAAAAGAGGAAGGGGTGGCAGTTATTTCCCATTTCTAGCACACCCTCATTTAGGGCCACTTCAGTTCCAAGAGCATTTTGTCCTGCCCCATGGGGAATGCTGGACTCTTACCATTTGGAAATAATCTCACTTTGACATTGATATCATGTTAGGAGAGTAGGAATTTCCCCATCATTCTTAATACAGAATGGAATGAATTCTGCAAAGGACTTTATTTGGATTCAAGATGAAAAAGCACCTTGTCATCCGGTTTGTGTGCTTGTTCCGAGCCCTCGAAAGAGAGAAAGGGGAGGAGGCTGTGCTCTCGTGCCCTCTTTTTCTTTTTCTTTTTTTAAAGAGAGGTACAGTGAGAGAGACAGAGAAAGAGAGAAATAACTTTATTTAGTTTTTCACATGGCTTTAGTTGCTCCAACACTCTGTTGTGTATGTGGTGCTGGGGTTTGAACCCGGGTCCTCATGCTTGCCAGGCGAGTGCTGAAACCGCTGAGCCACCGCTCCAGCCCCTAGCTCCCTCTTTGGGTGTTTCTCACATGGTCTTATTATTTGGACTTGGAGTGGGTGTGGCAGTGGCTGCTAGTCGACACCCAATATCACTTTTACCTTTCTATCTCAAAGAGCTAGAATGTCTATGCTTTAATGGGATTGTGGCCACCTAGGAAAAGGAAAGCCCAATTATATTCCCTATTCTCTCTTTCAGGGAAAGATGGCAACGTGCGCAAGTTCTGGTCGATGAGAGTGAGAGAAGTTGATGAACGCCATTTACAGAGTAGCCCTTAAAAAGAAGGAGTGTGGCCTTTCTGCTTCCTGCCTGTTGGCTGGATGTGGTAGCTGGCCAACAGTGACATTAACACACTACACAGAGGAGTGTGTTACACAGTGAGATGGAAGGGCGTTTTTTTGAAGGATACAGAACACAATCCAAAAATCAAGACCCTTAACATTTGGGATCTTAAGAAATGAGGGACCTCGTAATGCAATGGCTTTTCAGTTTCATGTGTCCCATAGGCCCTTCAGGGGATTTCTGAGCTGTGATTGTCCTCACTGACCTCTGCTGAAAGGCCTAAGGATGCTCCCAGGAACCCTCCAGCTGCTGCCCCCCTCTGGCAACCGATCAAAGCCATCACCCTAAGCTTTCTGCACCAGCACTCCTTTGAGTCATTGTTACTGAGTAGAGCAGTGGCACCATCCCAGAAGCCACCATTCCTGATAAACAGCTGACAGCAACGGGAATCCTGCTTCTGTGTTGAATGTTTGCTATCCCTGCAGAGATCAGCAGGAATCCCTTCACCTGTTTCCCAGGTCAGATATCCCGGATGCCCTCCCTGAAAAACTTGGCCTGTGATCCACTTCCTTCAATATCTAGTTGGTCAAACAAGCAGAAAGCAGAAAACCCTTGTAGACTGAGAGAAGCTATGGTTAGGAGTTCACACCACAAATTTAACCAATGAGGAGCATCACATTTTTTGTCAAGGAGTGAAGTTGTGAAGTTTGACTTTGGAGCTATCTATTGCACCTTATCACCCTCCAGCCTCTCCTCCTTCTTCATCAGGCAGTCAATTCTTGCTTGACATTCCTGCAGAGGAGAAAAGGGCTTGCACTGAGCTGCTGCGCACGAGGCTAGGCTACTTGGATAAACTAACTCAGATTAAAGTGATAGTGAATGCATGTTAGCCTCTGAAAGCATTTATAATATTTTTTAAAGCATCTAACCCAAGAGTAATGGTAAAAAAGAAAAAATATCAGGGCACATGGTAACTAAATGGGATAATCTTTTGGGCTTAGCTGTAGGAGAGAAGGGAGAAAAATGGTGCTTGGGAGTCACCTGTTCAAATGTGGATTTTTATTTTTATTTTAGTGGGTCTAAAGGTAGCCTGGATTCTGCATTTCTAACAAACTCCAAGGTAACATGGATGTTCGGGTCTATTGATGTCAGTGCTGCCGGTCCCTCCGTAGACCCTGCTTTGAGTAGTGAGGAGCACAGCATTGTCATGGCAACACATTGGCCACATTCTGTTTGTTAGTTCACTCCTACTCATGACAATAGCAGGAACACAGCTAGCTGTGCTTCTGACCAGTCTCTAAGCTCAGATGCATTCTTGTGTTTTTTAGCTCCTTAGAAAATTAAAGGAAATAATTCTTACTGGGTGAGGAGAGAGGAGCATCTTCTTAGTAGATGTGAATTTTCAGTAAATGTGGGACCCCTCTACCTATTTGAGAAACAGCAACCTGCTGAGTGTCTGGCATGGAAAATGGCCACTTCTCTGGGTAGCTCCATGGTATGGAATCTAAAGGGACTGCTAAGGTCAGAAGCTCTGTGTTGCAAATTTCCCAAAAAACAGGCTCTGAGGTGGAGACCAGCAGGCAGGATGGCTAATACCAACTGCACTTGGGGTCTGCACCTTGGCTGGGAGGGGAGGTAGCAGGATTGGGAGAAGAAGACACTGAGCTGAGATGCAGGCTGCAGATGTCCTTTATTCAGGATCCCTGCAGTGGCGTGGCCCTTCAGAACTGTCCCAAGTGGAGCTAGGGGACCAAGCCTTTCTTGGCCTGTGTTGAACTGTCACTGGATGTAAGACCACCCTGGAAAGAGCCTGACCTTAGGCAAGGCAGTTTTCTTCTGGGACTGTCCAGAAGCTGGTAGAATGTGTCCTTTGTTCTTGAAGGGAGACCTGGGTGGTGCATCACTCTGTCCACCACAACCTGCCCACCAGCAGCTCCCAAAAAGCTGAAGAAAGGCTCCTCCTGGCCTTCAGAGCTAGGCGCTTACGACAGACACCATCCAGTTCCAGGCAGCAGATGTTTATCCCCCCCCTTTTTTTCAATACCTCAATTTTATTCACTCTCAGATAATCATCCATGTCCTTGGGAGTGGAGGGTTGGAGCGGTTAGCTCTCGCCTGCTTTTCATCATGGTCTGATTCTTATCAGTAATGGTTTGGACATGGTAAAAGGACACAATCCTGACCAGTGAGACTTGAAAGGAAGTTTATTTTGGGCTTCTGAGAAAGTTTTCTTCACTTTTCAGAATACAAGGCAATGTCCTTTCTTCTGTCTCTTTCTCTGATCAGAGTTATTATGTCCACATGTGACGGCCAGAACTGCAGCAGTCATCTTATAACCATAAAAATATATGCCTAAAGATGAAAGCCAAATGGCAAAACATTAGGATGGAAAGAACTTGGATGTTCAATGTTGTCACCAAGTCACCACATTCCTCCACCTTGGAATTGTCTCTTCCGGACATCCCACTACATAAGGTAATAAATGTTCTCACTTTTTAACCACTGTATTCTTAAAATTATTTGGAAACATCTTAACCAGTTCAGTGCTCAATCAATCAGTACTTAATGAATAGTCTAATGAATTAATGCCGACGAGCTCAACTACTTCATGTGAGACAGGTGACACAGAAGTCATTTCATCTTGTAGTCTCATTCTTCTGTGCCTGGATGAGGAGCAGAGGGGGTTAAGTGAAAAAAAGAGGGGTTTAAAGGAGTACTTGAATTTAGGATGAGGTAGTCTGGTTGTTTTTAATAGGGGGGGATGTAGCAAGCCTCTATAAAGGCACATGAGAAATGCGTGTCTGGAGTGTGGTCCAGCTGCTCTGGTAGGGGTGTCGTTTATGATGGTAGATGTGAATCACACCTCAAAACAGCAAAACAACCGTAACGCCTCAACTGGTAATGATGCACACTTAATATGAATTATTTCTTAGCAATAGACCCACATTTGACAGTCACTAAACCTCATGCCAGCGACTTTGTCTTTCATTCTATAATTAAATAGGATTGCTTTCCTTGGGTTTGGAGCCTGCAAGAGCTCCATCTTTTGACTAATTCACCTTCACATAAGTGCTGTGTCTTGATATATTACAGCGATGGGCCACGCCATGCCTGTAATCCATCAATGCAGTCAGCTGTTGCTGGGCTCCCAGAATAGAGAAACTGGGCCAGCTGTTGTTCTGTCACACCAGAGCAGTGCATCACCAAGCTCGGAGCTCCAGTGATCTATTACTCCAACATGGCCCTGTCCAGAATAGAGACAATCCTGGGGCGCAGGAGCACTGTGAAGGCTTGACAGAGAGTACTTGGGGCTGGGAAAGGAAGACCTTTCTAACACCGAATGGTTTGAAATAGATTGGTTTTCCAGACCCAGCTCAGTGGGTTTAATAAGGAGTAAAGAAGGACGCACACATACTGCTGTTATTGATCAAACTCAGGACATCAATTTCTTCATAATGTATCTCTGAAAAATCAAAACTTTCCCTGACAGAATTTTATGTATCTTAATCTTTATTGTTGATGCCTAGAATTACCTTTACACAAATCTTTCAAGTCAGCAAATGATGTAAGCCACTAGTCTAAGCTTGGGGTCTCCAGTTAGATGTGTGTAACTAGGAACTGTTTAAATATTGACTGTTGAGAATTTGCTGAAATCATCTTCCAGTGTGCTTTTTGTTCCTCAGCTGAATGCTTATAGGATCTGCTGTCTTGATCCATGAAAACATGAATAAAATTACCTTCAACACTGGATAAAATATCTAGGGCAGTACAGCTCCTCCTCGCTTACACTCTCCCACTCACCCAAACTTACCAGTACTTTCCTACCCGAAAGTGGAACTGACTCAGAATGTGGAAAGATTCGAAAATAAGTTATAAAAACTCTGAACTATTAACTAAGAAGATAGTTTTATACCTCATCTACTAAGAGACTAAATATCTATAAGTAAAGCATCACTTTCTTCAGGATCTTCAAGGAGCCAGAAGTTTAGTGAAACCATTTTCCTGGCTGTGGTTCCAATGCATAAAGTCAACCCTTTTGTACCTGAACTCCCCTTTCTGCAATACGCGAAATTGCTCATGACTAGTGAGCACAAAGAGATGACTTACTAAAATTGGTGATATAGTAATCCTACCTATTTTAACAAAATTTAAATTTTGCATAAGAAGAAGAGTTAGCCAAGTATACAGAAAAGTTGGACCAAAATCTTTGCTGTACCCTATATGACCAAAAAAATCATTATAATTAATACCATAATAAAATAAGAATGATATTGGCCAAATTATATTGTTATACTGTGTGCATGTACAAATATGCAACAATGAATCCCACTATTATGTATAACTATAACGCACCAATAAAAATATGGGGAAATTCCACTGTGCCCCATAAGTACGTATAATTAATATGTGTCAATTAAAAATGAAATGAAAAATGATTAATGCACCTTGAAGCTTTATTTCAGAGCATGTCCCTGGACAACTTCAGCCAAAAAAAAAGTCATGTTATAAAATAATAATTATAACCTCAACAATGAAAGAAAAATACCGGAAGGGAAAAAAGAAGAAATATATGAAAACGTAAGTCTAGTTAATCTCTAAGTGGGGGAAACTGGGATTTTTACTTTTAATATTCTTTTTGTTTCTATTCCAAAAGTTGTAAAGTATGTTTTCATTACTTTTATCAGAAAGAAGCTACTTTATCACATATGGGGGAATGAGTAACGTATTTTGTAAGGATCTTCTCGTGAAAATTGAAATAGAACAGCATTCATAGTTAAACAAAAGAAAAGAAAACCTCCCAAAATAAAATCTTTGGCATCTCAATGGGATTAAAGTGTCCAGTCAGCAATTTGGTGTCCGGTTCGGTGTCCCTGTCCCTGCAAGTTGAGGCAAGGTCCCCCTTGCTCATACAGGCATCAAACACCTGCTGTTCTTACCTCCCCACCATGAGAAGCAGCATGGGATTCCACGGCAGGGGTATTTACCTTTAGAAAAGCACCGGAGACCTTACCTAACGGAAGTTACAGTGGATAAGGTAGGGAGAGTGAACAGTTTGTCCCAGTTTGCCTGAGACTTGCCCCATTTTAGCATTGCTGTCCCTCGTCCTAGAAATCCCTCTGTCCAAGCAAACTGGAACGGTTTTTCACCCTAGCAGGAGGTCTTCAGGAACTCGCACTTGGGGGCAGTGTAACTAAGCCAAAATCTAGGCCATTCTAGCTAATCCTAGACTTCCGTTTCCTCCTGTACAAGTATTAAAATGTGATTCCATAAAAGATTTGGAGCTAGGTAAAGAAACGGGTTTGTAACAGGCACAGTTCTTCACTAGGGCTTCTTTATCTGGGCTCTAAGCGAGAAAAGAAAGAGGCAGAACATTTATCGCACAGCTATTCACCTTGCCTACCACATTCCTGTGATTCTCACTACCCCAAGGTGAATGCTAGCGCCATTTTTCTATACAGTAGATATACTGAGACTCAGAGGTGAAGCACCCTCTGTAGGGTCAGGGAGGCTACAAGTGAGTAGCACATTAGGGGTTTGAGCTAAGCGCCTTCCTACTCCTTAAAAGCAGACAGGCAGTACCTTTCCACAAGGAACTCCAGCCCAGAGAGACTGCTTTACTCTTTGTTTTTCTTTCCTTTCATCCAGAATGTTGATAGCCTCTAATTAAAAGGCAGAAGTTCCTGATGGGGAACTTTTTCCTTGATGGTAAATTGAAGGGCTTGAAAGAATCAGAAGTGGACATTTTCCCTGTTGGCTGTCACATGACAGCCAGCTGCTAGCAGGATGCTGGGAAGTCCCTGTGTGGGTGAGGTGTTGCTGATGGAAAAGAAGAAGGGCCTCAAGGACATAGAAACCAATACTGAATGATCTTCCGTTACTACATAATAGGAAGGCATAAACTGAGACCCAGGACCAGAATTCCCATAGTTTCGGAAGCAACCTCTGGGTGGCTTTGGCCAGCTGCATTTTCTCAGCCATGACACAGGGGATTGGGCCAAACAATAGTTCTAAGCATTCCCTCCCAACCTAAATCCTAGAGCAAAGGGATTTCTCAGGGTGTTTTTTCAGAGACCAGGTTTATGGTTCTCACCTCAACTTAAAAAGTTATTGGGAAAGATACAGAATTTGCAGCCTTCTATTAACCCCAGGAGCAGCAGTATATGAATGGAAAGAACATGAGGTTCACAGTCAGACCTGGGTTAAGATCCTTGCTCTGATGTTTGAAGCTGTAACTTTGGCCATTTTCTGACCTCTTTAAATCATATTATGCTCATCTGTAAAACAGCAATAAAGCAACCGACCCGTGAGTTTCATTGGGAGCACTGATGATGAAGAGTATGTGCAGCCGGAATCCTGAAGGCATGGGGCCATGCAGCCACTTGACCCCTCCAGTGGCTCTTCCCAGGATTCCTTGCTGTAGCCTCTCCTGCACTCAGAGCCCTCCACATTGGCCCTCCTGTCTGGCACCCACACTGTCACCTCAGCTGCTCTCAGCCCTGCAGTCCATGACCAATGGCTGTCACGGCTCCTCTCATTCTTGACAAAGGGGAGGAGGAGTGGCTTTCTTCTTGATAGTTTCATCCCAATCCTGGTCCACCTCCTCTGTTTCCTGCAGGGCACCGCAGAGACCAGGCCATAATATTTGTCTGGGGTAAATCCACAGGTTAGTGAAAAGGCTTAACGGAAAAGAAGTTCCAGCCCGAGAACACCCACTCCGGAGTCTCATACTGGCCCCCTCGCTGCCTCAACCTGATCTTGATCTTGATCTTGATCTCTAAGGCCAGAAAACTCCAGGCCTCTTCCTGCCCTAGGGTCTGAACCAAGTGACCTCTGATCTTGCAGCGAGGAACTGTGCCCTTCCTTGGCTGCCTGCCACCTCCCCTTGAGGCTCCATTCAGCTCAGGAGTAGACCCTTGCCAGAAGAACAGAGTGTTCCTTCTCCTGAGAGGAAGGGCTTCCCCAGCCACAGGGTGAGATCTAGCTCAGGGCTACTGCCGACCTCCGAACCTCTCGCAAAGCCAACGTTCATGGGTCTACAGTTGAAGACCCCATTTCCATTCTGCATTTTCCTCTTTAATTATTTTTTTAAACTATTAGATGAAACTTCACCCAGAGTCACCTTAAAACATGCATAAACCAAGACCTAGGGACCGTGTGTGGTAAACACATCCCTCTCATTTCATCCTGGTGCTCAATCACTGCTCTCCCAGCAGGTCAGATCCAGGAAGCACGGCAGACACAGTGTACCACAAAGCATCTCTCACACAGAGGGTCCTTGGGAGGAGCCAGGGGCTCACCCACTGCTCCCCACACCCTGAGTCTGCCCCTCAGACCAAAGAGTGGTGTAGCCAGAGGGGTCACGCCCCATCCACACCCCTCACTCACCTCTGCTGACCTTCCTGGCTCCAAACACTTCCTCTCCATGGTCCCAGAACAGTTTCAGGGGATGCAGGCCCATGATTCCTGAAGAGTTCTCCAGCCTCCAACCCAAGGAAGAGTTCCTTCAGCTCCCCATGAACCATTCATTCCACTGACCCGAGGAACCTAGAGCAGTTAAGCATCAGAAACAGAAAGCAGACTGGTGGTTGCCGGAGCTGGAAGAGGAGAAATGGTTATTTATTGATCCGGCGTCTTAGTTTGGTAGGCAAGAAAAGTTCTGGAGATGGAGGGCAGTGATGGTTGTGCCAGTGTGGATGAACTTAATGCCCCTGAACTGTACGTTAAATGTGGTTGAAATGATAAAAGCTATGGATATTTTACCATCACCAAAATGAAATAAAACTAAGCAAAACCCCGAACACAGCTACCCTATTACAGTCAGAAAGACAGACCTTCCCTGCTTCCCCGGACTCGGGCACTGATTGCATTTATTTATTTTTTTAAGAGAGAGGGACAGTGAGAGAGACAGAGAAAGAGAGAAACAACTTTATTTAGTTTTTCACATGACCTTAGTTGCTCCAACACTCAGTTGTGTACGTGGTGCTGGGGTTTGAACCCAGGTCCTTGTGCTTGCCAGGCAAGCTCCGAAACCTTGAGCCACTGCTCCAGCCCCCACTGATTGTATTTTAACGAGCAGCCAGTCTAGCGGTGGATCCTGAGTGCAAGGCGACGTGGAGAAGGGAACGGTGGACACAGTCGCCAACGTGGTCTGAGGAGCTCAAACTCCAGTGCACAGAGAGCACTCACCTGGGAAACAGCAAGAGAACCCAGGTGCGAGTGATCCACGCTCCCAGCGCTGCACAGGGTCCCAGCATAAGCACACCAAAGCAGGCTCCTGTGTGGCACGGGAAAGCCACATCGCCATCAACACACACAGCCTGTCAGCACTTCCTTACGCTTCTGTCCAGAAAACCTATTAGTCAACTATGAATGAGTGAGGTCCTAGCATCAACTGCCTAGGTTAAAATGCCAGATGTGTGATCTTGAACCACGAGTGTGATCTCTCTGTGCCTCGGTTTCCCAGAATAAATAATAATGGTGGCTTCTATGATTACTGTATGATGTCAGTTGCTAAAGTTTGGATATAGAATGTCCCCGAGAGGTCCATGTGTTAAAGGCTTAGTCCCCAACTTGGCACCATTAGAAAGTGGTAGGACCTGTAAGAGGTGCAGTCTATTGGGAGAGCTGTGTCTTCAAAGGGGATAGTCAAAATCCAGCTCCTTCCTCCTCCTTTGCTTCCTGAACACCAGGAGGTGAACAGTTTCCTTTTCCAGAAGCTCCCGGTCTTGATGAGCTACTTCACCATGGGCCCAGAGCAACAGCACCAGTCATGGACTGGAACTGCTAAAATTGGAAGCCAAAAGCTTTTCTCTCTTTAAGTTGATGATCTCAGGTCTTTTGTAACAGTAATAGGAAGATGACTAACACACAGGTGAAGTGACCTGATCTCAGCACATATTAAGTAAATGCTATTGGATTGTGTTCCTGGTCATGTCACAATACCCCTTTCCAAGTTCTGATAAAGTTACACTTGAGGTTTCGTGTTGTGTGTTTGCCTTCTTAAGTTTCTTTCTCAATCAAATTTTCTCCCTGAGCAGTGACTTTTCCAGACTTATCAAAGGCCTTCACAGTCTTCATGGTTACTTTGAAATTTTCCTAGAAAATCTTTTTTTTCCCCCTTTCAGCCAAAGAAATTTTAACATACAAAGAGTAACATTAACATGCAAATTAGCATACTGTAAAATTCATTTTGGTGCCTCAGAGGCAGTATTTTTATAAATACGGAAACATAATTATGCATCCTCTAGAGGACTAAAAATAATTATACAAATTTACAACAAAGCCCAAGGCTGTGTTTCCTTTTAACTGACTGTTTTTAATATCATTTAAATCTTGTTAGAACTTAATTACCAAATCTCTCTAGTAATAATTCAGGTGGAAGATTTAAAGTCTAAACTTGCCATTCAGAAAACAGAACCTCATCAGAGAAACAAAGACGTTGAGGCACTGATTGCCCAAACAGGAGAAGGGAAGAAAAGCCTTCCGGATGGAGCCATGTTGGCTTCTGAGACAAAGAAGCTGGCTGAGAGAAGACATCAGCATTCACGCGCGAGCTGGGTTAATGTTTAAATTTTTTAACCTGATTTCTTGGAAAGATAAGATTATATATTATGATCATTGTGGATTATGATTAGCTATTTCTACCTCTGCTTTAGTTTTCCATACTTTCTTTGTATTTTTCAAATTAAGGTAAGTATAATTTGGGGGCAAAATTTTTCATTATAATTTAATTACCCTTTCCATGGTCTAGACAGAATGTGTGTGTGTGCATGTGTGTGCACATGTGCAAGTGTGTGCATGTGTGTGTGTGCCTGGGCATATGTATGTGTATGTGTGTGTGCATGTGTGTGCATGTGTGCGTGTGCATGCGTCTCAACTGGTTTATGTTGGTGTGGAGAAGAACAAAGAGCAGAGCTATGAGCAATGGTCCAATTTACACACTGCTTTAACGGTGGTTATTTATTAGCAGTTAGAGAAAATGGGCCCCTTATTATGAAATAAAAGGTACGAGAAACTCAAACACTTGAAATTCAAACACACTTTCATTTACCATGAGTTAATAATAGTTTCCAGGACTTAGAGCTCCCCTGGAAAATTAATTAGTCACCTTATGCTATAAAGGATAATAATTTGTTTGTGTGTGATATCACTAAAATAGGTTGTTATCCATTAGAGCAGAAGCTGTCCAATTAATTTAGAAGGAGCTGTAGTGGTTCTGTATAGGAGATGTCTATACAATGTCACAATTCATTCTAGTCACTACAAAATATCAGTCAATTCGCAGGAAAAAATATTAATCAAAATGATTATTTGACAGCATTTAGACAAATCAGCCAGCTGATGGAATTTTTCATGTTTTTCAACCATTTATTTTGATTTTAAATAGTTATGTATACATATAAATATGCTTATGGTGTGTGGATTTTTCTTCCTCTTTCAGTGGCTTTCATCCTATGCAGAATAATATAATATTAGAATTTTTGTGTGTGTGTCAGGGATTGAACCCAGGGGTGTTTAACCGCTGAGCCATATCCCAAGCCCTTCTTTTCCCCCCAAGCCCTTTTTTATAGAGAGTGTCTCAATAAGTTGCTCACGGCCTTGCCAAGTCTGGCTTTGAACTTGCTGTTCTCCTGCCTCAGCCTCTCGTGTTGCTGGGATTACAGGCATGCACCACCATGCCTGGGAAGAGCAGAAATTCTGTGCATAAGACACTTGAAGCATGTAAGAGTAAAAACTGGTTTTGCTCTTGCTTCTTGGGTTCAAAGTTTCTTATTAACATCTCCTTTGAATGGATCCAGAGGAAGTGTCACTTTGCTAGGGCTGTAATGAAGGTTCCAACAGAATGGGCAGATTTTTCTTCTCTAACTTGTCTTCTTTCACCAATGTGTGAGCCCCTGAGAAAATAATCCTGATTGTTCCATTTCTTCCTTTTATCACAACATGTTGTCATCACCTAAATTCAAGCAGTAATGAAGCTGTTTATGGTTTGGGGACATTCCCATCTCCATGTGTTTAAATCTCCAAGCCACACTCTTGGCTGGCATTTGTAACTGGTCCTTAGCATGTGTGAGGTCCTGGGTTCAATCCCCAACACGGTGAAAAACAAAAAAATAAAAACATAAAAACAAAGTCTTAAAACTGAATATATTGCCTTGGCTGCATAAAATGGAAAAACCTAAAACCTCTTTCTGGAGACACTAAACAGAGGCCTGAGAGCCTGTGGCCGTTTCCTTCAGCCTGTGTGGGAAGTCATCTGTGGTCTCTGCCCATTGTACATGTCTGTTGCAGTTGGCAGGCAATGTTTAGTAACAAGGGCTGTTTGTTCTTCTCGATAACTTGAACTTTTTCCATTTGTGTTTACCTTCACATCCAAACTAGAACAGCTCTGCTCTGAGTTAATTCCCCAATTTATTATGACCACACTGGGGATGTGGGAACAATCTGAGTCCAAAGCAGCACACAGGAAACAATGGGAACCGGCAGCAATCCAAGAGCTCTGGCGTGTTGTGCAGGAGAAACCAGCTCTCATTGATGCTATCAGAATGCCTGTCTTTCTCTTGATTGATACTCCTTGTTACAATTATTGATAATGGTGACAATTATTATCAGAGTCTTTTCTTTTGGTTTGGCTATTAGGGAGGCTGCATGGACTTAACCAGAACATTTGCACATCTGCCTCAATTTAACCTAAAACCCATTATTTTGCAAACAAAACATAGAAAACCAACAGAGCAATCAATATTTCCCATATTCTTCTATTAAAATTTCTTCGGTTTGTGGTAGGGGGCAGACCCTCTCTGACCCCTCGTAGGAACAGTGCCTGAAAGGCAGTGTGGAGGGTTGCGTGCACTTTTGGAAACTTCTTTAGGATCTGAAATCTGGCAAACTGAAGACATGTGGAATGGTATTGTTTGCCCTATGATGTGACGTTACAGCAGGTGACGAAACAGGCAGGTGTCAAGTTTTCTGGGTTGCTGCTCTTCAGGAGTAAGTGATAAAATAGTCACAAGTATCTGAAAGACCTCTCCCAGAAGAGCCTGCCCTGAACACGATAAACTGGCTCTAACCCTCTGCACAGAGCCCGTGGGCTGGTTTTCTGTAAGTGTGAAAGGAAGTGTGAATAGATTCTTTCTTACCCTCAGGTTATCCCATTATTCTGGTTAAAATAATTACTAGCCTAACCTCTGTGCACTTTCTCATTTAAACTTTTCTGAACTAAAGATTTTTTTCCTATTTTCCTGCCTGTGATATCTATAACTGGAACGTTTGGTCTTTTTGTCTCCCAGGGTTAATATCCTCAATTATAGAAGCCAGAAAAAATAAAGTATATTTTACAAAGACTCTTTCAGAAGAACTCAAGGCATTTTTCTTAAAACACATAGGATTTGTAACAACATTTAAAGGAACTGCTTTTTTTTAAAAGGACATTATTTAATAAAATTTTATATACATTCCACAACGTTTATTCTCTCTAAAAGATATTCTTGTTTAAAAGTAGTTAATATAAGTGCACAGGAGAAAATACCTTTTGTTTTCTACTGCTAAATAGCCAAGGTCTAGAATTGTGCCCCACATGTAGTAGGCACTCAACAAAAAAAATTGTTGAATGAATGAATGAAACCAACAGAAATAAACCTTTGTAGGTAATGTTCTGTAAGACAGGTTGCCCAGCTGGCTTAATCACTGCAGTCAGCAAAATCTTGACAAAATAGACAAGGAGGCCAGTATGATGACACAAACCTATGATCCCAGTTACTCAGGAGGCTGAGGCAGGAGGATCACAAGTTGAAGTCCAGCCTCAGCAATTTAGCTAGATCCTCCGCAAGTTGGTGAGACTTGGTTTTTATGGTATGGAGTTGATACGTCCATGCATCCATGGTGAATTCAGAAGTTCAAGGTGGTCGTTTTTATCAGCATGATGAATTTATTCATCAGTTTGTGCCTTGTGGTTGTGCTAGGCAGATAGTGGCTATTTACTTGTACAATGTGTAGAGTCTACCTCCACACTTATACTCAAGCTGCAGTAGCTTATGGCCCGGTCTAGAAACAACTGTTCCGCTCTGCATCCTCATTATCACAGAGTAACTCAGCAGAGCAGAGCTTGCCCTCTACATTCATCCAGTGTCAGCTTCCTCCCTCCTCCTCTTCTACTGGTGATATTTTCTCAGCATTCTTCTATTTTTGCAGTGTGAGATGAGCTTCTTTTCCATGCGTTTCTTTTTCAACTGAGATTATTTTTCCTTCCTCTGAACTCATTTTACTCTTATGCTACATGGTGTGAATTTAACTTTAAATTACAGCTCAATTCTTTATCTGGGTTAATTTTTAAATTTTATGTCTCATTAGGTTGTAATCTCATTGCTGGCAAGAACTATGTTATTCTCTTCCATCTGCATCCCCCTTGATATCCAGCATAATCCTGTCCCTCAGAACAGACACTTGGGTAGAACACTTACTCCTGGGCTGGAGCCGTGGTTACAGCTTGCCTAGCATGTGAAAGGACCCGGGCTTGAACCCCAGCACCACATACACAATGAAGTGTCAGAACAACTAAAGCCACATGAAAGACTAAAGAAAATTGATTCTCTCTTTGTCTCTCACTGTCTCTTTCTTTAGAAACAAAAAAAATAAAAAATAAAAACAAAAACAAAAAATCTCCTGACTGGTTGCCAATTCAATCAACAATCCGTGGTGTTGCATCAATTAACACCTGAAAGAACTGCGGAAGCAATTTTATCTCTTCCATATTTGTCCCTGCTAATAATCTTATTTATAGTATCAAAATCCCACTAGATTCCTGGATAGATAGAAGCATCAACTTATCTTATACCATTGTTAAATGGACCCAGAGAAGTGATCTCACTTAGTCAAGTTCTTAAAAACTTGAACTTGTTCTTAAAAAATGAACACTACAAAGTGAATAATGATTCTCTTATTCTGAACTCCTAGGCTATACCAAGATGTCCCAGTAGGTTATACTGAAGATCCGGGAGCTTCCAAGCATAGGGTATTAGAGGTGAAAAGGACCTCAGGGGAAGGGACCAGGATGAGCAAGGGGAGCGGCCAAGGTGAGAGCTTGTCTCCTAACTGCCAGGTTGGGGCCCTTCTGCAAGCTGATATTGAATACAGCAGACACCTGTGCCCTTCATGAGTGATACAGTCCTAAAACCAGTGATGAAGGCTCCAAGTGACTCTGGCTCTCTGGCCCCCTGAGGGCAGGTCAGCCTGTGGCCCTGCCTGCTCATCGCCCTCTTGCAGGGATGAAGCAGAAGCCCAGAGCAGCTCTGCTCTGCCAGTCCACAGTACCACGGAACCCAAGGGTGATTTGGCTCTTTCCTGACCTTCATAAAAGGCTCCCTCTGCCCTCTCCCAGATTTCCCCGAATCCCTCTTTTTTCTATCAGCAAGTTCGGTGTGTGTTTGGCAATGCTTATTAGGATGGCCACTGGGCTGGCATCAAGAGTAATTCATAATCTTTTAACCTAGTTGCAGAGAAACCTCCCTGGGCCTTTAGCCTGGCAGCTGATACATTTCCCTCAACTCTGAAGACCAGGGCTTTATTACAATTAGCTGTCACAGACAGCTTTGCTCTATTCTCCACCACCCTACTCCTGGGGTGTGCCCAGCCTCAGGCTGCTTTTCAGCCATCTCATTTTCCTGCTGCCATAACATCTCTGGTCTCAGAATCCTATGCTTGGAAGCTCCTGGATCTTCAGTATAACCTATCTGCCTAGAGATCCTGCCCTCTGCTGTTCTGGACCAATTCCACAACAGTCAGCCTGGGGTCCTCCACCACCCACCCTCCCTAGATTGTCCCTTACCAGAAGGACGACCTAACCAACCCCAAGCACAAACCCTCCCCTTCTCCTGAATCCTTCCACAATGCCCTGGAACTCGCCGTCAGCAAACTTTCCCACATCATCTTCTGCTTCTCCATGTCTCTTCCTGGGGAGGAAGCCAGGGTCCTCTGGAGTTAACCACTTCCGGCAGCCCTCTCAGCTGCTGTTCCCCAAGCACCTCAATGCTCACCTGGGGCCCCCTTATTACTCTTCTGTCTCTCCTCCTTCAAAAACTCCAGCTTTGTTGAAGGGAATCATTAAGCTTTACTGCCCTTTCTTACTTGTTTTTGTGGTCCTATGGACAGAGTATGGGGCCCCCTGCATGCTAGGCAGGTGCTCTACCTCTGAGCCACATCCTCAGCCTGCTTTAGCATCCGAAGCCTCTCACAGTTATCATCTGCCTGCCTCCTGGCCACAGGAGTAATAGGTGATGTGGCATATGGTCCCCTACCTCCCGCCACCATAATTCCCATCATCAGTCTAGGAGTTAACCCGCACCCTGACACTCAACTCCTCGCCTGGCCGAGCTCCTACTATCTTCTCCACTGCACGTCAGCCATCTGTTCACATGTCATCATTTCCTAGTCCCTGCCATTGCCAATCATGGCACCCCTGTCTCCCAGAAGCCACATTCTCCTAACTTTCCACTCAATAGTCTTTGCTGGTTCCTCCTCACCCCTCTTATCTCTAAACACTGGAAAGTTCTCCAGAGTATCAGCTTTCAGATTTCCTTAGAAATCTCCTTCAGTCTCATCGGTTGAGATGACTTCCAAATTTCTATTTTCAATATAAAATAGAGCTGAACTAAGCTCAGAGTCTTGAACTCTAGACTTAATGCATCCAGCTGCATATTCCACATCTCTATTTTCAAGTTGGAGAGGACCCTCAGCCCTCACATGGGCAAACTGAAACCTGATCTTCAACCAAATCTAACTTGCAGTCTTCTTCACTCGAGTGAGTATTTGTTCAGCCCTTCAGCTGCTCAGGCTAAAATTCTTAGAGTCTTTTGGCGTCCTCTTTCTGTCTCACATACCGCATCCAGCCTGTTGGCAAACTCATTTTGTTCCACCTTCACGAAGTATCTGGACTCTGCCCACTCTTCGTCACCTCCAAAGCACTAGCTAGATCCCACCTATCTTCTTGCACCTGGACCATTTCAAGAACTTCCTAGCTGATCTCCTTCCTCTGTCCTTGCCCCTTGCCTCTGCCCTGTCCCCCACTGATCTCCTCTAACACAGCAGGCGTTGTGATCCCTTTGAAGTGTAAGTCTTAGTTCTGCTCCAAACCCTCCAGTGGCTTCCTATCTTCTCAAAGTAAGAGCCAAATCCTTGTGATGACCTGCAAAGCCCACCATGTCTGGCACATAGTCCCATGTGACCTGATCCCCCCTCACCCTCACCATTGTCTCTCTGATCTCCTCTCCTACAGTTCTCCGCCACTTTACCTCAGCCCTGGGACACCTCACATCTGCCTGGTCTGAACTCCTGAGATACATCTCTGTGTCAGCTTCCCCCTTGCTTTCAACCTCTGCTCAAACATCGCCTCCTGGCGAGGCCTTCCATGGCCACCCTGCTCAGCACTCCTGCTTTCCTGCTTTATTTTTCTCCATAGCATTTGTCTCAATCTCACATCATCATTTAATGACCTATTTATTGTCACTTTCCCAATATTCTGTATCATGAATGTCTATTTCATCCACCGTTACCAATATGATAGTGCTTGACCCATGGCCAGACATAAATGCCCTGAGAGCTTCGCCTCCAGCAAGGAGCTCACGGACCATTACTCCGGTCCTTCCAGCTCCCCTCTTTTTAAGAGAGAAGGACAGTGAGAGAGATAGAAGAGAGAGAGAGAGAGAGAGAATCAATTTTTATTGAGTTTTTCACATGACTTTCATTGCTTTCACACTTAGTTGTGTACGTGGTGCTGGGGTTTGAACCCGTGTACTTGTGCATGCTGGGCAAGCGCCGTAACCGCCAAGCCACCACTCTAGCCCCTCCAGCTCCCCTCTTTGAGATGGGCAATCCATTAACCCAACCATGTACACACTGTCCTCCCCTCCTCAAGTCCTCACCTCTCACTGGCCACCACAGACACCACGACCCATCCCATTTTCAAACATTCTCAACTACCTGCCTCATTTCCCTCTTGAACTCTCCTGGGAAAGCCCTGAACTTTTTTTTCCCTAAATTTTGATTCAATTTATTGCTGATAATAAGTTATCCCATCTATTACCTTAAAGCAACAAAATTTTACAAAATGAATTAAAATTATATCTAAATTTTTTTAATTCAGAAAGATTTAAATTGTAATAAGGAAATTCTACCATAAAGGAAGAAAAAATAGAAGCATATGGAGTCTACCAAAGGCAATTAGGAAGAAATTGTCGGGCTTGGATATGAATTCAGAATTGAACTGCTGTTGATTGACTCCAATTATGAGTCTACAGGTAATGAGGGGTGTGGGTAGGGGGGTAGGGGTGAGGG
>PVKS010016829.1:0-43193 GCA_004027875.1 Aplodontia rufa
TTCCTTTCATAAAAGTAACACTGATCCTGCCTTTATCTGTCTGTGGTGATCAAAGCTGTCATGTTCTTGTCAAGAACTACCAATCTGCCCCAATATATTCACTGGTCACTCACACCACAAATGATTTCTGCTGTTCTCCGTGCTTCACTGAATGAAGGTTACTTACCTTTCAAGTAGAAGGAGAATGTCACTTTTTTTTTTTAAGAGAGAAAGACAGTGAAAGAGAAACAGACAAAATCAACTTTATTTAGTTTTTCATGTGGTCCTCGTTGCTCAAACACTTTGTTTGTGTATGTGGTGCTGGGGTTTGAGCCAGGGTCCTCTCATGTGCCAGACAGGCACCGTAACCCCTGAGTCACCACTCCAGCCCAGGAGGATGTCATTTTAAGGAAGAAAAACCCTCTACAGAATAAAGAAGCAGGCAGATATGGGGAGATGGGCATGGGGATGAGCAAATTAACCATCACTAGTATCATACTTTGAGCAGAAAAGGGAGAAGAAAGAAATATATTGTAAAAATGTGTTGTGAGGAGCTGCCCTTTTGCAGAGTCAGAATACAAACTCTTCTCTGATGGGAAGCCTCCCTTCCTTCCCTTAGAAATGAAGCCTATGATAAATTCATTCACCTACCATGTTTTGGGTTCTGTATTAGGTGTTTCTGTCCCATCCCCACCAGCACCTGGGCATGGGCTTAGACTCGTTCAACATATCCTTAAGGACAATAGCCCTCATTTCATTAGAATTGGCAAATAAGAAGATGGCAATAGCTCAAAGAATAGCTCTAAATTATGACAGATGACTTGGTTCTGCCATTGCTAGCTCAATGATTTCAGCAATTCTCTTTAATCTGTTAAACTAGAATAACAACACCCACTGCATGGGGTTCTTATACGGATAAAGGATTTTATGTATGTGAAATTCCTAATTAATTTCCTAGTTCCATACTGTAGTCTAAATATCAATCCCCTTCTTTCCCCACTACCAGAACAGAGCCAATTTAATCCTAAGCCTTAAGTCAATTAGTAAAGCAGCTTCTTTCCTTTGTTGAGGGTATTGTAATGATGAGCAATCGTGTAAGTTTAAACATGCTTGTATTTATGGGGAAAGAAAAAGAATTGAATAAATATAATATTATAGTTTACTATTTAGATTTAGAAATTGTTTTCTCCAAACCAGGTTAAGATAACAATCATGTTCATATTAACTCTGTCTAAATGTTTGTATACCCTCTAGCTTATTGGGATATGTTCAAACCTAATGCCCAGTGCAACAGTATTAAGAGGTGGGACCTTTAGGAGGTGGTTATATCATAGGGAGGGAGTCCTCGTGGATCAAGGAAGTTAGGGGAGGGCCCCTATAAAAGAAGTCAAGGGAGCTTATTCGCCTCTTCTGCTATGTGAGGATGTAGCTAGAAGGCTCCATCTATTAAAAATGAATAAATAAGCCCAATCCAGATATCAAATCTTCTTTGACATCTTGATCTTAGACTCCTCAACCCCCAGAACTTTGAGCGATAAATTATAAATTACCCAGTGTGTTATTTTGTTATAGCAGCCAGACTGGACTAAAATACCCTGTAAACTAGGTTTTAAATTCCCTTTTCTCTGATGGGACCATCTGCATACTCATAATCATGTGGATGTTTCACTAGTCAGCAAGTGCCTGCATCCATATGTGTGTCAAACACATGCCCAGAGTCATCTCAGTAGAGGACACTGAATAGGTGACTGAGCTGAGTAACCCTAGCAGGCCAGCCAGCTCTGCTGGGTAAAGTTAAATTCTTGTTTATATCCAGTTGCAAGTGAGCACCTTGCTTCTTTTTGTTCTTCTTCCTTTACCTGCATGTTTCCTTCATACATGTTTTTTCTTTGGTTTCATAGTTTCAACATTAGTCCCTACGAGAATTCCTTTGACTCTTGCCAGTTTTTAATCATTCTGATTTGTCACTGTGATTTGATAAGTTGTACCACAGTTATGTAAAACTTTAGCTGCAAAATGATCTTGATAGACTATTATAAGTGATATGCAGGTGTAGGCAGCCTTCCCAGGCTATAAGCCTAGTTCTATAAACCCTAAAGTCTCCAGAGGATTCAGCTGATCTGATGGGCAGGCACATGTGGCCTGCCTCCCTGACAGCCTTGGATCCGTCCCCCTATAGTTATGTACCTGGACAACAGGATGGTGAACCACACCAAAGGAACCACTTGAAAACACAATGGTCCCGGGCTTTTATCTGATAAAAAGAGCTATTTCTTTCTCTTAAGTCATTGATTCTCAGACTCAAAGAACAGAACATAAAACTGCTTCTTTCTATTAAAAACCTACAGATGTCCATATAGCAGTAGTTATGGTTTAATGCATCCATGTGAAGTAAAAAGACCATTTAGAGCATGCACATGGAAGCAGGTACAGCTTTCCAAAACTTCATACCTCCCTAGGGGACCTTTAGGCCATGAAATGAATGCCATTGCTCAGAAAGTCCAGCAGAGGAACACAAGTCAGAATAACCACATAGATTTTATTCATTCATTTGCAGAAGTTAATTGAGCACACTTCTCTCTGCTAGACACTGTCTTTTTTTCCTTCCTCTATATACTCTCTTTAGAGTGTACTGTGAGCACAAGTTTTTCTAAATTTGAAGAAATCCAGAAGAAAGATAATGCTTTACCCCTAAATAATCAAATGTTGCCTGAACATAAATTACTATTTAGAAAAACTTACAGAATGGATAAAATGTTTGCAAATCACAGGTGATTTGAACAAATGTGTCCTCAAAAAAGATATGCCAGTAAAAGAAAGCACATGAAAAGATGCCCAACATCATTAACTGTTAGGGAAATGCACATCAAAACTATAGGTACCACTTTATACCCACTAAGATGACTGTCATGGTTTTGAGATGCAGTGTCCCCAAAAAGTTCCTGTGTTGAGGCAGGAATATTCAGAGGTAAAATTGTTGGAGTATGAGAGCTGTAACCTAAGGTTTCCATGCTAATGTGAATGAAGCAACCAGGTGGTAACTGTAGGTAGACTGGGCATGGCTGAAGCAGATGAGTCACTGGGTCTTGTCCAGAAAGGGTTCATCTGCCTTTCAGCTCCTTCTGCTTCCTCTCTATGCTTCCTGGCCTCCATGAGTTGAGCAGTACTCTCATGCTAATCCCTTTAGCCACAAGGTTCTGCCTCAGCTTGGGCCCAGGGCAATGGACTCAGCCAACCTCGCACTAAACCTCTGAAACCATGAACCAAAATAAACCTTCCCTCCTCCAAGTTGTTCTCAGGTGTTTTGGTCACAGTGACTCAAAACTGACTAACACAATGCCTATAATGAAAAAGAGTTCATAATAATAAGAATTCATGAGAATGCAAAAAAAAAAAATCGTAACGTTCGTACCTGCTGGTGGGAAGGTAAAACAGTACAGTCATTTTGATAAACAGTTTGGCACTTCTTCAAAAAGTTAAGGACAGAGTAATCATATGAGGTAACAATTCCACTCCTGGGTGTATACCTAAGGGAAATTAAAACATCTATCCACACATTGATTTGTAAGTGAACATTCACAGTATCCCTATTGATATTGATAGTAGCCAAAAAAAATGGGAAAAACCTAAATGTTTATCAACCAATGAATAAATAAGCAAAATATTATATGTCCATACTGTCAGGGAGGAAGTATAATTTCTCCTCAGTCCTTGTAAGTTTATAGTTGGGACCAATTCCTATAGCAAATGATTAATAAGAAACAATAAGCAAGTTTATTAACACACATAGTACACATCACCCTGGAGAAACCTCCGAGAAAGATAATTCAAAACAGTGACTTAGAACACTGGCTCACATAGCATCTTCTACAAGGAACAGCAAATCTTAAAGAACTGATAAGACAAAGGAATGCTTCCAGAAATCGTAAATATGAGGGGAAACCAACAAAAGATAAGGACTAATTAGTAAGGTTTGTTATATAGACTCCTCTGGTCCTGTTACCATCAGATAAGGGTTTATAGTCATCTCCAATAATAAATGTCTGTCCTTTCTGGTACAGAAGGGAGGGGAAGTATCTTTACAAATTTATGTCCTGCTTTTTGATAAATATGGGGAGGGCAGAGAGATTTTCTGTATCTACTGCTGCTTAACTGGCTTCAACTCAACAGTCCTTCATATTTTTGGGAGCCACATTCTGTACTCCTACAATACAATGGAATATTATTTGTCCATAAAAAATAATGATGTGCTGATATATCCTGCAAGATGGATGAACCTTGAAAATATTGTGCTAAGTGAAATAAACCAGTCACAAAAGACCAAATAGTGTATCATTCCATTTGTATGAAATGTCCAGAATAGACAAATTCGTAGAGACAGAGTATATTAGTGATTGCCAAGGTGAGGTTCCTGGGTGAAAGGGAATGTGAAGTGACTGCTATAGAATAATAGGTTTCATTTTACATTGATTCAATGTTCTGGAATCATGTAGTGCTAGTGACTGTGAATATACTAAAAATCATTGAACTGTACACTACTACATGGTAAATTGTATGGCATGTGGAATTATGCCTATTATAAAAAATAAATCTGTTTTAAAAGAATTTTTTATTTCCATTTAGGAGTAAGTTAGGTGCTTATTTAAATATAATAGCTCTTTAGAAAAATCAATTGCCTAATCTTGTAAATTAGGTGTAATATTGAGAAAACAATCAATTTTTTAGCAGAGTAATTGTTTTGCTTCTCTTTACTTATGCCCCTCTCCTGCCACCACCCCCTCACTCTATCCAGAAACAGAACCTGTTTTAGTTGTGTGAATATTTTAATGGATCATCTGGGGTGAAGGGGGAAACCATTGCATGCTGGAAGTTTTTGGCCAGTGCCCGTGCAATAACAGTAGATGGCCACTGGCCTACTTTTCAAGAGGATGGTTCCTCCAGCTGAAGGAAGGGCTTTTGCTTTGAGAGAGCTATACCAGCTAAGAAACTAAGCTGAATGTCTTTGGAAATAAAAGAAATTTCAGAGGCCAAATTTGGGACAAGGAGAGGAGGGAAGTGGAATATTGCTAGACTGTTAGAAAAGGAGTAGGGGACTGTGTTAGCTTTTTCAGCACTGTGTCCAAAAGACCTGACAAAAATAATTTTAGAGGAAAAATGTATTTGGCACTCATGGTTTCAGAGGTCTCAGGCCATAGATGGCTGACCCCATTGCTCTGGGCCCGAGATGAGACAGAACATCATGGCGGGAAGGCAAGGCAGAGGGAAGCAGCTCAGAACAGGGCAACAGGAGGCAGAAAGAGCTCTGCTCACCAGGGACAAAATGTCAACTCCAAAGCAGGCCCTCATGGACCCACCTCCTCCACCCCAACCTGCCTACAGTTACCACCCAGTTAATCCCTATCAGTGGATTAAGGCACTGATTAGGTTAAGACTCTCATAACCCAATCATTTCACCTCTGAGCTTGCTTGCATTGTATCACACATGATATTTTGGGGGATACCTCATATCTAAACCATAACAGGGACTCAAAGATATCTAAGGATTTTAATTACATTTTTCTATGTTGTAAATTCTCTTTAGTGTTTCATAACAGCCACGCTGGTCATATTCAGCACCACCTATTCACTTACTAAAGATTTGTAGATTTGAATCTATTCTCTGAGGATGTGAGGAAGGGCTGAGTCTGGGTTCAATCTCAGGAAGAAAAGTAATTCACATCAAAATTTTGGAGCCCATAAGCTCATGTTGCTTGTTAAGACAGTGAATTTCCATCATTAGAAATTTATAGACAAGAGCTAGCAAACTTTGGGCTGAGAATGACATATAGATGAGATCAAACATTAACTAGATGCTTGAACAAGACCCTTAAGATCCCTGTTACCTCTATTAATGATGAGTCTAACACATTTTACATTAGCCAGATTTTAAATCAAAACAAATTAAGCAACTTCTACAATATAAAATGCTGCAGTGTCTAAGAAAGTCTTGAAAGATGAAGAGTTCACATCCAACTTCTAAGGAATTATTTGGAATGCTGAAGAAATACAAAGGGAAACTTTGTTAGCTTAGCCTATTCCTCACTTTACAAGTAACTTAATGTAAAAAGATCCATTAGGGGGCTGGAGCAGTGGCTCAGCGGTTTCGGTGCTTGCCTGGAAAGCACGAGGACCCGGGTTCAAACCCCAGCACCACATATACAACTAAGTTTTGGAGCAACTAAGGCCATGTGAAAAACTAAATAAAGTTGTTTCTTTCTTTCTCTGTCTTTCTCACTGTCCCTCTCTCTTTAAAAAAAAACACATTAATCATTTAACATCGTCTGTGAAAGTTAGTAGAGAAATGTTTAAATTAGAGAATCAGTGAGCTAAATTGTGCTTAGTTATGCTTTAAAAAAAATTGATAGAAAAGTTAAAAAAAAATCAAAGGAAAATTAATACAAGAAAAGGACCTGATTATGGGAGGAGGTGAGAGAGAGGATAAGTGCTGGGGAGAGATATTGGCCAAATTATATTATTATTTTGTGTGCATGTATGAATACGTAACAACAAATTCCATCATCATGTGCAACTATAATGCACCAACAAAAATGTGGGAAAAAAGATACAAAAAGCAAAAAAATAAAATGTCCTTATTATGAAAAAAACCTAAATCTGATAACTAATGTATTATAAATGGTTCCAACATCATCAGATTGTTTTTGTGTTTGGGTTTTCATGAAAGAATAATTACCATTAAACTCATTCCATCCATTAAAAAAAAAGAGTTGAGGATATGGAAACCTGGAGATTTCAAAATTGGGATTATAATGAGTTTCCATATTGCTGTTGTTGCTGTATGGCTAACATTAAATAAGGATTCATTGTGTGCCAAGAATATGTTTAGTATATGATGTGAGTTTGTCACTTGTAGGTATATTATGACCCTTATTGAAATGATAAATTAAAATGGAATTTAGGAAACTTTTTAAAAAGAGAGAAAGAGGGGCTGGAGCAGTAGCTCAGCAGCTATGGTGCTTGCTTGGCATGCACGAGGACGCTGGTTCAAACTCCAGTACCACGTACACAATGGGGTGTTGGAGCAAGGAAAGCTGCATGAAAAACTAAATAAAATTGATTCTTCCTCTGAAAAGAGAGAAAGAGAGGAGAGAGAGAGAGGGAGAGAGAGAAATGTTAGGAAACTTGCTCAAAATGCCCATGAGTGAAGCTACAGTGGGAAGTCAGGTCTGACCGCTTCTAACCACAGGTCTAACCCCCTGGGGATCAACGTGCCAAGAATGCCATTGTTATTCTACTGTGATGATGAATCAAATAATATGTGGCTGCAAAGAAACAGTTTAGGTATCAAAAAAATAATAAGACTTTTATCCAAAATTATAAAACACAGGCCAGAGAAAGAGACTGGTAATGTGTGGTAAGAGGGAAGGATGAGCCTCCAGGTGCTGTTTGTGGTTTGGCGCTATACCACACAGGCAGTTTGAATTTACAGACCCATGTGATTTCAGGAGTATGGTGATAAGTTCACTAAGGAGACTTTTCTTTCCAAAGTCTGACATCTTCCCATGCTGGCAGACTTTACTATATAGCCACACTTTGAGGATCCTAGTTATATATGTAGGACGTGTGCCCTCTTCCTGCACACTGAGGACTCATCTGATCCCCTACTTCCCCAGTGTGGCCATTGAAACCAGCCTGCGGGTCAGAGGTCAGAAAGTATCCTATGCATGCTTACAGGGCTTTTTGTTTTTGTTTTTGTTTTTTCTCATCAGCTTTGGACATTTTTATTCCAGATCCCTATTTGTGTTTGTTTTCTCAGGAGTTTTTTTTTGAGGCCTTTGCTGATTTACTATCATTTAAATGTGCTTGTAGAAGGTGCTTTTATCAAAGTATCTGCCACAATTCTGTCATATTGCCAGAAAATCCATCTATCATTCCAGACGTAAATACAAACAGAATTAATGTTGACCTGACTTCTTGATGTTTTTAGGACCTTCTTTCATAACATAATTGTACATAAAAGAATCTTTACCTGCACTTAATCGTATAAAACCCACCCAATGCCTGTTAACTTTTCTTTTTTCTTTGCTGCCTCCTGCAAGTAATAATATTACAAGAACAATAATATTACAGTTTCAAAATAAAAATTTTGAGATGTAAGTGTAGCTTTACAGTTTTTATTACTCTTATTCCAAATGTGATCTTTAGATCCTGTATAATAGCCCATTGCTATTTGGGAAAAGCTGGCAGTGAATGTTGAAACTTAGGAAGAAGTAGTTCTTGCTGATGTTTCTGATTTCAGTACTTTATGTGTTTTGCTTTTAAGTTTCTCTTGGGACGAAGTCTGTAGGACATGCTGTGGATAGGTACTCTCCATGCATTCCATCCTCCGTCTAGCTTGCCTTCCCATACTGCTGAGGTCAAAAGATAAAGACTGAATTTCTAGAAATCCTCAAGTTGGGGATCTGAATGTGGTTTAGATTCACCAGTTCAGTGCCCTCATGTGACATAGAGTGCGGAGGTCGCTTTTCTATGGCTCTATCATACTTACTATATAGGTCCACTGTGGAGATAGATACCTGGTGTGTGTGAGGCACCTTCCCCTTCTTGGTTCTTCCCTGATATCTGCTGCTTCCTCATCTCAAAAGAGACAATAGCTTTCTTAGTAACCTATACCATGCCTCTTGAAATCATCCAAGAAAGCTCAAACAAGAGTTTTTGGTTGGTTGGTTTGTTGTTGTTTTTAGTTATCAAATAGATTTTTTCTACTCAAAGGACAGTAAACATACAGAGTAATTAACAATCATGCTTATACACACAATTGCAACTGATTACATCTAAGTCTACGAGTAATAGCCTATAGAAGACACCACCCATTAAAATAAATTTTGAAAACTTTTCAGAGTTTTAAGAAAGCAACTTACAACTATTATTAACTGGGGCAGTGTGTTATGGTCACAGAAGTCACCAAAAAGACATCAACTTGATCAGAAAGTGTAATGGTCTTGCTGTAATGATTCCCATGGATGAATCTTTCATGGTTCTCCTCTTCCCTGCTGTGTCATGATGTAGTTCAGTCAATACCTACACTTCTCAGGTTTACTTGATCTATGGCAAGAACTGGCAGGAGACTGAGAGCCAGAGAAGAGAGATATTGGATTATTCCCTTCTCCATTCTCTCCTTTTTTTTTTTCCTTGTGGTACTAGAAGTCCTGATAGTGGTGGTGTCCCTCAAGTACAGGAGTTGAGAATGTCTTTTCCCATCTTCAAACAAGAGTTTCTTTACAAACAGTTCTGAATGACATTTAATGACTTATTTAAAAAAAAAAAACTGTTCTTGAACTAGCCACAGTGGATGCTGTACCCTTTCATGAAACTGACCAATAGAGAATTTTTCATAAAAATTTCATTTTCCAGTTCATATCTGTAGCCTTAGCCAAGAATTATTATACTCTTTCATAAACTTCGTCTGACACTCAACTCAATTTTTCTTTTCTTTTTAAGAGAGAGAGAGGGACAGAGAAAGAGAGAGAAAGAGAATCAATTTTATTTAGTTTTTCATGTGGCTTTGGTTGCTCTGACACTTTGTTGCATACGTGGTGCTGGGGTTTGAACCTGTGTCCTTACACATACCAGGCAAGTGCCGTGACCATTGAGCCACCAGTCCAGGCCCTCAATTTTTCTTTTACTTTGTATTCTTGATTGCTACTATTCAACCTTTTCCTATTCCATTGCCATCTACCATGCTAATTTGTCTTTTTTAAATATTGTATCTATCCTCTGCCCCCCCCACACACACCCTTAGCATTACTATGCTGGAGAATATATTGTCAATTCCTTTCAATGGACCTGTAACTCATCAACCTTAAACATGTTTTTGCAAACTTCGTTCTTCCCTGGACAGAAGATTGCAGCCTAAACTGAAAATCCTTTGTTTCTAAGGCTTAAAGATAATAGAAAAAGCTTTAACTTTTCTTTCTATTCACATGTATTTTCCTGCTAATTTATTACTAAAAAGAGCTATTTTATCTTTTGTGAAGTTGCTCTTAAGTTCTTCTTTTCTAATGTAGATAATGATTATACACAAAAATCATTTTATCTCTGCATTTTATATTCCATGCTCCTTATTCATGGCTTACCCAAATGCTTATTAAAGTATACTTTCTGTAACCACAGATTATAAATAATACTTGATACTAATTATATGTGTGTACACAAAATGGTATATTGTTGCTTTATTTCTCTGATCATTCGAGTAAATATATGATAATTTGCATTTGAAGGACAATATCTAGTTTATTTATAACATCCACTCCAACATTATGAATAAACATCTTTGCTGAAATTTTAATAATGATATTACATAAAGTTTTAAAATAATTTACCAACAGCTCGGATTGAAACTCCCTGAAGAAAGAAGCACATAAAATGATATTTTTGAAAGGCAGCTTGGGGGGTGGCAGAATTACCCCTTTGTTCTTGGGGCGCTGTGCTACTTGTTTTTCACTTGGAACTGATTTTGAAGTCTAGTAATTTCATTCTCCTTGTTTCAGCAGGTAATTCTCCCATGCTGCTCAGTCTTTAGGAGGCCTCTTCTCTTGCCTTGAGCATATATGAGTAAGGTTTTTAAAAAGCTTTTATCTACTAATTCTTTTTCCACCATACTGGTTGCTTTTCAGCATTATTGCATTTCTGATTTCATCAAAATCAAACTACATCTCTCTGATAATTTTCCTCCAGCTGTATCATTTGCATTTGAGAATTCTTGTTTTTATTTTCATAAATTTCATGCATATTTAACTGCTTTGATTTTTTTTGGTCTTTGTTACTATTTATAACATCTCATAAGCATTATAGCATTATGTTCCTTCTGGGTCACTAATGTCTTTGAATATTTTCCTTATCAGATTCCCAATTCCCTTTTAATTTATATGCTTATTTTTAATCCAAACTCTTTTCAAAATAACATTTCTGTTATTAAAAATATCTCCGCCGAATGCTCTTCTCCCATGCACAGGTAGGTAAATGATGGCATTTTTTCCTAACAATTTTCATGACTTTTGAACAAATGATATGTTGAATAATGACAAGAGACACATGGGCATTCACCTTGCCTTCATGCTGTCTTCCAGATCAGCAGGTCTCAGACTTCACAAAGCCTAGTGAAATGCAGAACTCTAGTTGAATAGAAGTAAGAAACCCCCAACCCCCTCAAAAAAAAAGATAAGCGACATCAGTGATGAACGTATTTTTAAGAAAAAAAAGTTATTCTTATACAATGTGAGAAAAAATAACACATGCATTTTATATAGTTGTCACTTCAGAGATTATCATATCCATGGCTGCATTCATTCATTGATTCAACTACTATTTATTGAGCTAGTTAATGAGAAAACATGAATGAACAAAACAAAGTCTGGCTGTGATTCATGCTCTGAAGAAAATCCTAACACTAAGAAAGTGATAGAGAAGGGCAAGGGTAAGAAGTGTTGCTACTTTCGGGGCAGGAGGTCTGGAGAAAGAGCAATGAGCATAGAAGGAGTAGTGTCAAGTCTCTGAGTCGGGAGGATCTTTGGTGTGTTTAGGCTGAGGAAGGCAAGCTGTATGGCTGGAGCAGTGGAGGATCAGTACAAGATGAAGCCAGAGAAGTATCCTGAGGCAGGTGATAGAGATCCTGCATCATAGGAAGGACTTTAGATTTTGCTCTGCGTGGGATGCGCAACCACTGGAGAGTTTTGAAATGCAGAACAACTTGACCTGACTTACACTTTTGGCTACTGCATATCAAATGGATTTTTGAGGATAGATATTTGGATTCAAATTGTTTTCCCATTTGAAAGTGTTGTTTTCACAATATAATAAAAAGTCTAACCTAAGCATGTTATTATCTACATCTTTAGACAAATATGGTATATAACAGAATGAATACTAAATGTAAATATACTTTTATTACATAAAAGACTAAGTTAAAAAAAAACAGGTAACCAACCACATGGAGGAAAGAAACATTTGCAAACAAACACAGTAGAGAAAATTTTGCTATTACCTTATAAAAGCATTTGAGACGCAAACATTACATAATAATTTTGCAAAGTCCATATAAATGTAAAGAAAAACTAAAAGACTTGGGTAAGTTAATAAAAATTTTAAAATGTAGATTTAAGGAAATAAACATGATAAAACAGGCAGCTTTCTCTTATTAAAAACAGTAGTTAGGGCTGGAGTGGTGGCTCAGCAATACAGTGCTTGCCTTGCTTGCATGAGGACCCAGGTTCAAACCCTAGCACCACATATGAAACTGAGTGTCAGAAAAAAACAAAAACCAGATGAAAAAATAAATTAAAAAAAAAGATTTAAAAAAATAGTATTAAAGAAAAAGTTAACATTTCATCTATTATTTCCCAGAATATTTATTGTGATCACCTAAGCTGGAAGCAAGAGAAAACTGGGATAGCATATGTGTCTTGGAGCATTAGAAAGCATTTTGTTGAGACATAAAACACTATCCATTCCTCCATTCCTTAAAAAATAAATGGACTGAATGCTACACTGAGCTAGGCACTTGGGAAGCAGAAACAAGTTCCACAGATTCCCTGTTCTCCTAGGATTTAAGATCATTAAGGTTGAATTGAGTTAAGACAGAGACAAGAACAGAAAGAGGGGGAGAGGGGCAAGTGGGAAGAAGAAGAGAGAGAAATGAGTTAAAAATCTCACAGATACTATGTTATCAAGGTTCTTCACAGAGAATGAACTAGTGGGATATGTGTGTATAAAGAGAGATTCATTTTAAGAAATTGCCTCACCATTATAGAGGCTGGAAAATCCAAAATCTGTAAGATGGACTGGCAGGCTGGAGACCTCATGGTGAGCAGATATTGCAGCTGAAGTCTGAAGGCTGGTTCCTGAAGAACTGACTCTTGCCTGTTTTAGAGGAGGTCAGTGTTTTCGTTCAATTCAGACTTTCAACCTACTGTATGAGGCCAGCCCACATTGTGGAGGACAAAATGCTTTACTCAAAATCTACTGATATAAATGTTGCTCTCACTCAAAATCATCCTCACAGAAACACTCAGAATAACATTAACCAAATATCATTTGGAGACCATGGGCTTAGTCATGTATTAATGGACATGTAAAATTATCAGAGATATACTATGGTAGAAATGCACGTATGTACACATACACATGTATACATCTGATAAAGTTAGAAAAGTCTTCATAGATGAGAACATAGCATTTTAATTCATCAAATGGATTTAAAGGGGGAAGAAGGTAAATGAAAGAAAAGATGAAGAGTCAATAGGGCATCCCAGGTAGGAGAAACAAGTGGAGGCCTTAAGTAAAATTTATAGCATGAAGCAGGATGGAAGGTGCTGAGGACAGCAAGAGGGCCTGCACAGCTGGGATGAAGGACAAGAGGAAGTGCTGGAGAGAGGTGAGGAGCCCATAGGGTACAGTGCCTGTTCAACATGCTGAGCTCCTGTACCATGATGAGTTCTGCAGATTTTGTTTTTCAGGAAGCCATGGTATTCCAACTGGCATGTGTCACAAAGGAAGTCACAATAAGTCATAGCATACCTTCAGGGTATATCAGTTTCATTGAAAGATTATGAACAGACAATTTTTTTTTTACAAAGGAAACTCAAATATATAATTGAGTCAACTGTATAATTCACATAAAATTTAAAGGTAAACCAAAGGTTTCAAGAAAGTTCTAAACTTACAG
Source organism: Aplodontia rufa (assembly GCA_004027875.1). Classification (NCBI taxonomy): domain Eukaryota; kingdom Metazoa; phylum Chordata; class Mammalia; order Rodentia; family Aplodontiidae; genus Aplodontia; species Aplodontia rufa. Next base: position 13,700 of record PVKS010016829.1, read on the forward strand.
TCTGTATTGGTTTTGCCTGTTATGGTTATTTCGGTGGAAGTTTGACAAATACTGGGTAACTGAGATCCTATGTTAGTTAGCTTTGTTCTATCAAATACCTGAGAAAATCAACTTAAAAAGAGAAAAGGCTTATTTTGGCTCATGGTTTCTGAGGTTCCAGTTGCCCTGTTGGCTTTAGTCCTATGGTGAGGTGGTCATCATGACAGGAACACTTTACAGGCCAGAAGCAAGAGAAGGAAAGACTGGGATCCCACCGTCCTCTTCAAGGGCATCCCCACAATGACCCAAAGACCTCCCACTGGACCCCACCTCAAAGAATCACCACCTCCCAATAGTGATGGGTACAAGCCTGGATACTATGGGATTTTAGAGGACACTTACCAAATAATAGCAGAGCCCTTTGAAGGTTCTCAAGCTGGAAGAAAATGACTCATCTCTTGAGCAAGAATGTCAATCAAAGTTTGATCAGGAAACTACAGGACCATAATCCAGAAGACAATAATGTGGATGGAAATAAAAAGGTGCACATGTGGAATGTAAAAACAGCAGCATTCACCAAGACACCAATAAGATAGAAAAGACAATGTTCATAGGGAAAAGAGAGGTGCCCATAATGACTCCATTTCCGTTGGAGTGACTGGTGGATAGAAATACCACCTACCAAGTTTTAGCATCTAGTAAGAAGAGGGGGTTTGGTGAAAAACATGAATCCTTTTGAGCAGTGGACCTGAGGTGTTTGAAGTAAAAGTATGCAGTAGATAATTAGACACAGACCAGGTGTACTGAAAAGATTCTGGGCTGAATTTTGAAATTTGCACAGAGGGTAGTGGAAGTTTTGCAGGCAGATTGGATTGCCCAGTTACACATAAGCAGCAAGAAGAGCAGAGTCAAAGCAGAATCACAAGTCTGCCTATCCCTATCAGTCTAAGCATTCCACTTTGAAAAAGCATTATAAGGAAACAGCAAAAGCTACTGATCACTGTGGTGTTTGTAATAATAAAAAAGTGAAAGCAATCCAAATGTTGAACAATATGTCAGTGGTTAAATAAATTAATATGTGTTAATATGGTAAAATTTTAAAAAGCAACAACATGGATAAGTATGCAATATAAAAATAGCAAAAAGTTTATCATATGAAGTTGAGTCTGATACTGACTATATGATTTATGTAATTTTTCACTGTGATTGCAGTTCTATAAAATATGAATGACTATATAGGTACATGTGACAAACTGTGTATATGGTATACAAATGAAGAATAAAAACCAGAAAAAAAATAGCAAAATTCTAGAATTGGTAGTCTAGCATCATTTTCTCTTAAATCATTCTATCCTTTTAAATTCCACTTTAAAGAACAAATTTTCCTTTAATAATGTACATTCTGCATTATTTTTCTTCTACTGTAAGTGGCTAGCCAAATGATCAGTTAAGCTCCATGATTTTTTCAAAAGATGCATATATTAAAATGAACCTGAAATAATTGCCATTTAAATATAAGATCTTTTTTTTTTTATTTAAAGAGAGGAACATTAAAGGGAGAGAGTCCATTTTATTTAGTTTTTTCATCTGGTTTTCGTTGCTCCGACACTTCGTTGTGTACATGGGGCTGGGTTTGAACTCGCACGTGCCAGGCAAGAGCCATAACTATTGAGCCACCACTCCAGCCCTAAATATAAGCTCTTGTTGCCTCTATGAGGCTGTAAGTTAGGCCACCTGACTATACCACTCTGAGAATTTAGCAAAACTCAATAGAGTCACAGGAATCATTCTACAAATATTTATAGAGCTCCTGATATAGGCAGGCTCCCTACCTGAGTGCTGCTTTGGCACATTTTATCAGACAGTATTCAGATTAAAGAAAGTTCCTTATTTTCTTCTTCAGCTGTGTTTTTCTCCACCTATGTGCAAATTATACATAAAATACCTTTTCTGAGAACCTAACATGAATCTATGAATACTATTATAATTCTATTATATGCCACAATCCTATGTGTTAAAAAAGTATAAAATTTGAAGAATACAGGGAAACAGGCAATATTATACATTGCTATCAAAAGTGGTAATGGGTACTTCTGTGGAAGGGTATTTGGCAATGCCTATCACAAAAATGCCTGTACTTTTTGACTGTATAAGGAGTTCTATAGGAATATATCCTATTTTTATAGTTACATATGTGGGAAGTTGCCTATGTACAAAGATTCATTGTAGCACTCTTGACAATGACAGTAGAGCAGAAGCATCCCAAATGCCCATTAACAAAGGACTCATTAAGTAAATTAAGCTCAAATTATACAATAAAATGCTAAATAGTCAGAATGAGCTGATTTACATACTGATATGGGCAAATCTCCAGCATTGCACATACTCAATTGAACAAAGAAAGGTAAAAAGAATGTATATAAAGAGTACTATTGTGTGGAAAGATTTTTTTCACTGATGAACATAGTAAAACTGGCTTTTTTCTTCTGAAAAGACTATCCTTGAAATAATAATTCTAAAAAGCAATGAAGTAATTACTTCTCAGGAGAAGTGAATATCTAGGCAGATGAAGATAACAATTTGCATAGCAAATTTGCCATTCAAAAATTTTAAATAATAAAAATAATCCAATGTTCTTTTCTGAAAAGCCTAAAAATAAAATTTTACCTAAAGCAAGCCTGAAGAATGCATTACCACTATTCAAAATATTTGCATTCCCTTCATATTAGCTTTGGCTATCCAGCTTAATTAGTTTGCGTTAGTCAAACAGGAGGCAGGACAAAAAAGACACACCTCATGGGCCTTTGAAGAAACTGTCCTCCTTCCACCATCATTCTTCGTTGCCCCACTTACCACCCCCACCAAATGAGGCCCGGTTATATCTAACAAACACCAAATGCACACCATTCCCACTACTCCTCTGGCCTCCCCATCCTCTCTCCTGGTTTTTTCCTAGATGTATTGACTGAAACAGACAAAGAGAAAGTTAAAAGTTTTACATTGATTCAAAACATTTCATAAAATCTAACATTTTATTATGTATATAAATAGAACATCAGCGAAAATATTTAAATGAATGTGACATTATATTTCATTAGAATGCAGTTTCTGGTATGTTGTTACAGCCTGCCTAATTCTGAGAGATTCCAAACTGGCTTTCTCGCAAGATCCACAATAAAAAGTTTAAGCAGTAGCACTAATTCATTTCATTCGCCACCCCTAGATTTGGGAAGGTACAAAGGCAAAATGGCAATATCTTTAGAAACTATTGATTTCCTTCCCTTTTTATTTATTCATGTTCTCAGGTAGCTCTATCTTTACTTGCACATATTTTAAGGGTATCTGCCAGGAATGCTAGAAAACAACATCACTGTTCAGGCTCTTGTGCAATTTCTTGCCTTTTATTATAACCCTAAATTATAATAACTGACCTTAAAATATAAAATGCAAATGGAATTTAGATGTGAGGAACTAAGAGGGACCTTGCTGTGGGGCAGATTGATTCACTCAATAAACATTTATCGAGCCCCTGCTAAGAGCAAAGCACAACGCCAGGAAAATAGGAATAATATTCCGTTCTTGTTCTTAGGAACTAGCCGTCCAGTGAGGGAGACTGCCATGTAAACAACCAGCTGTGGTTTGAAGCTGAGTGAAAGCTAATAAATAGAGGAGTCAGAGGACAGGGGAAGGAGAAATTCTGACTGGAGTGAGTAGGAAAGCCAGAGACAAGTAGCTTTTCATTTGCAAAAGTTTATTATTAGAGCAATTTTGGGTTTGCAGAAAAATTGAAAATACTGAGATTCCCCAATTACTCCTTTCATACACACATTCTCCCCCATTATTCATACACCCCCCACCAAAGGGGTACATTTGTTTCATTGGATGAAGCCACACTGACACATTATCACCTGAAGTTCACAATTTAGAGTTCTCTCTTGGTGTTGCATATGCTATGGTTTTTTATGATTTGTTTTTCATTATTATTGATGCATTACATTTTTACTTAATGAAAGGATTTATTATTGCATATTCATATATGCACACATTATTCCATATATTTGGGTCCATTTCCCTCCCCAGCACTCCCCCCACCCCACCCCTTCTCCCTAGTCTATTTCTTCCACTGATTCCCCCCAATTTTCTACATATGTATATATAATTTTTTTATTTTTACTTTTCCTGTTTAAAATTTTTTTTTTAAAGAGAGAAGGACAAAGAGAGTGAGAGAGAGTCAATTTTTATTGAGTTTTTCACATGGCTTTCGTTGCTCTGATACTTAGTTGTGTACATTGGTGCTGGGATTTGAACCCATGTACTTGCTCATGCCAGGCAAGCACCATAATCCCTGAGCCACCGCTCTAGGCCCCCTGTTTTCAATGTTTGCATGGGAGCTATTCAGTATCTCAGAGATGCAAAGTATACCATACAGTGTCAATATCATCTCTTTTCCCTCTCCTTCCTTCCCTCCTCCCCGCTTCCCCAGTCCACTCTCTGCCCCTCCACTCAAGCTTCCCCTAGTTCATTTGTTAACCCATGTTTGACGGATCTATTAAATAAACTTGTCCTTCTCCTCTCACCCTTTCCTTTGTTTTACTCAAGCTTTCACGTATGAGACAAAATATTCAACCTTTGAGTTTCTGAGTTTGGGTAATTTCACTTATGCACATGCTATTGGTTTTGACAAATGTATAATTACATGTATCCTCCTTTATAATATCATACATTTTTCACTGCCCTAAAAATACTCAGTGAACTGTTCAGCCCTCCCTCTCCCAATCCCTAACAGCCACTGACCTATACATGGCTTCCATAGTTTTGTCTTTTTCAAAAAGTCATAGACAGTTATCTCTCTGTATTCACAAGGAATTGGTTCCAGAGCCCCAGCAGATATCAAAATCCATAGATGCTCAAGTCCCTCTTATAACCTGTGTAGTCTTCTCACATAGCTTAAATGATCTCCAGGTTACTTGTAATACCTAAAAAAAAAAAAGTGAAATCTATACAAGTCATTTTTATTCTGTAATGCCTAAGGGATAATTACAAGAAGAAAAGTCTGTACATCATCAATATAGGCATAATTTTAAAAAATAGTTTTGATTTACAATAGATTCAATTTATAGACACACAACCCACAGATAAGGTGGGTCAACCAAGTTAGAATCATGTGGTGCATAGCCTTTTCAAATTGGCTTCTTTCTGTATATGTATGCATTTAAGAGTCCTCCATGTCTTTCTGTTGTTTGATAGCTCTTTTTAGTGCTGGACAGTGTTCCATTGTCTGGATATGCCACAGTTCTTTGATTCATTCATTTGTTGAAAGACATTTTGGTTGCTTCCAGGTTTGAGCACCTATAAATAAAGCTGCTATAAGCATCCATGAATGTTTTGTGTAAACATAAGTTTAAACTCCTTTAGATAAATTCCAAGTAGCAAGATTGCCAGATTATATGGTAAGCATATGTTTAATTTTCTAAAAAACTGCCACACTGTTTTCCAAAAATAGGTACACCATTTTGTATACACACTACCAATGATAAGAGTTCCTGTTGTGCCACATCCTTGCCAGTATTTGATGTGCTCTGGGTTCTGGATTTTGGTCACTCTGCAAGATGTGTAGTGATTTTTCATTATTGTTTTGATTTGAATTTCCCTGGTGACATATGGCATGGAGCATCTTTTTATGGCTGATTTGTGTATTTGTATCTTCTTTGGTGAGTTGTCTATTAAGATCTTTAGTCCATTTTTTAATCTATTTGTTTTCTTGTTGTTGGGCTTTAAGAGTTCTCTCTATATCCTTCATCAGTTATGTCTTTTCCAGTTGCTCTCTCTCAGTCTGTGCCTTCCCTTCTCATTCTCTTGACGTGGTTTTTTACAGAACAGAAGCTTTTAATTTTATTAAAATCCAGCTTAACAAGTATTTCTTTCATGAATCGTGCCTTTGGTGTTATATTTATAAAATCATTGTGAAAGCCAGCAACATCTAGGTTGTCACTTATTATCTTCCAGGAGTTTTATAGTTTTGCACTTTACATTCTAGTCTATGATCATTTTTGTATTAATTTTTGGGAGGGATGTAAGATCTGTGTCTAGATTCATTTTCCTTTTTTGCATGTGAATGTCCAGTTATTCCAGCACCGTTTGTTAAAAAGACTATCTTTGCTCCATTGTATTGTCTGATAATTAGCTGTTGAGCTGAATCTTCCAGGCATGGAAGGATATTGATATGCCTCAAAAGAGGAGAAAGATTGTCTGAGCTGAAGGAAGAATAGGAACAAAGTGAAACAGATTTGAGAGGGAATGAGAGCAGGAACAGGCCGATGATGGGGAACAAAGTGGGGTATGCATAAGAGAACACAAGGCTAGAAATGTTCAATAAGTAGAGCTGTGATACTTTGCTGAGGAATCTTCACTGAGATCACCCACAACAAGCCAGTGAAAAATTCTGGGGGACTGAGAGGAATAACATGCCTATTTGTGTTTTAGAAAAGCACTGTGATAGCAATATGAAGAAAGGATTAAGTCTGGAGTGGCACAGAGATCAATCGAGAGGCTATGGTGTTATATCCATATTGTAATGTTAAAACTTGGATGGAAATAGCGAGGAGAGAAAGGGGAAGGCACTGAAAAGGTATAGCAATGGAACACAGTGACTGATTAGAGGAGGGAGAAAGGAATGGAGTCACCGGGGAATGGGAAAAGATACAATCTTTAGTCAAAAAAAAAAATCTTCATTTATTCAGTTAAAGAGCTTTGAGCAAAAGCCAAAGAATGTAAACAGAGGAGAAAGAATAAGGACTTTGTTACTCTGAGTCACATTAATAAGTTCATTCTAAATTTACTTAGTAAACTTTTTTTTAAAGAGAGAGGGATAGTGAGAGAGTGAGAGAGACAGAGAGAGAGAGTCAATTTTAGTTTCTTATGTGGCTTTCGTTGCCATGACACTTCACCGTGTATGTGGGGCTGGGGTTTGAACTCATGTCCTTGTGCATGCCAGGCAAGCGCTGTAACAGCTGAGCCACTGCTCCAGCCCCCTTAGTAAACATTTTTAAGAGCAATATGTTAGACACAGAAGATATATATGTGAAAAGACATAATTCCTGCCCTCAATGAGAATGACAGATTAGTAAGGAAGACCATTATATATATTATGTTGTGATAAATGAGATATAGGGATAAATGAAGGGTTCTTGTGTGAGTTTATCAATGCCTTGTTGCTTCTGTAACAAATGACCACAAACTTGGTGACTTAAAACAACACAAATTTCTTCTCTTGTGGTTCTGGAAGCCAGAAATTCAAAATGAATTTTACTGAGCTCAGGAGGCTGCAGGAAGAATCCACTTGCCTTTTCCAGTTTCTTGAGGACACCTGTACTTCTTGCCTTGTTATCTCTTCCTCCACCTTCAAAGTAAATAACATAGCATTTTTCTCTGTGAATATACCTCTGCACATAGCCTTTTCTTCTGTCTGTAGTCAAATCTCCCTTTTATACTTGTGATTACATTTAGACCCTCCTAGGTAATCCCCATCTTAAGGTCTTTAATTTATCACATCTGCAAAATGTCTTCTCTATATAAAGTCATTTTCACATCCATGAATTAGTACCTGACAATTTTCAGGGGCTATTATTCAGCCTACCACGGTGGGAAGGGTTCCTAATCCAGACCCTTTATACTGAAGGCTGCAGTGAGGCTTTATAAAGTTTTAAGCAGAGGAATTACATAGTAAGATATACATTGTAGGAGAAGTAACTCAGGACTTCTGAGAATACAGATTGAAGAAGACAGACTGAAGACAGACCTATGTAATAACTCAGGAGAGATCTTTAGCTAAGATGTTAGTAAATGTAGTGGGCATATTAGAAGAAAATTAAGACAATGGCACCAATAGCTCTTTGTGGATTGTTGGATGTGTAGACGATTATTGGTTTCAAGTGCCATATGCTAAGAATCGTAATACAAGAAGAGGAGCAGATTTGGAATTTGGAGAACCTTCAACAGGAAAGGTGTTTTATCTAAGGAAAAGTATGTTCTCAAAATTAGTTTGCTTGCAAGCTAAGCTTTAGAATGCAATCCATCCTTGGAGGCTGCCTCCAAGACAATCAATTAAGGAACACAGTTCTTATTATTAAATTTTATCCTCAGATTGTATGAACAGAATCTGAGGATGTTAAGGAAAAGATAGTATGTAATTATGTTAGAAAAAGATTTTTTATTTGATTGGAACCTATCTAGTTAAGCTACTGATAAATTATCAAAGTTATAAAAACTCTTAGAAACCATTTTGATTACTTTGTTGGTACTTTATAATTATACATAATATAATAATTCCTTTTGATACATAACAAAAATTGGTTGATTTCATTCCCCAGTACCTTCTCTTTTCCTCCCCTCCACCTTCCCCTAATCTACTTCCTCTGCTCTTCTACTGTACTTACTGGTCTCCCTTCTGTTTTCATGAAAGAAAGCCCTCCCCTTCTTTTTCCTTTTTATCTTTTTTCCCTCCAGTTTCCATATATGAAAGAAAATATACGGCCTTTGACTTTCTGAGACTGGCTTATTTCAGTGTGATGTTCTCCAATGCCACCCCTTTTCCTGCAAATGACATAGTTTCATTATTCTGTATGGCTGAATAAAACTCCATTGTGTATACATACCACATTTTCTTTATCCATTTATTTGTTGATGGACACCTGGACTGGTTCCATAACTTGGCCACTTTGAATTGCACTGCTGTAAATATAGGTACACATGTGTTGCTATAGTGTGCTGACTTTACTTCTTTTGGATAAAAACAAAGGAGTGGTATAGTAGGATCGTATAGTGGTTCCCTTCCCAGTCTTTTAAAGAGTGTGTTCCTTTTTCCTCACATCCTCACCAGCATTTGTTATTATTTGTAATCTTGGTGATTGCCATTTTAACCAGAACGACATGAAATCTGTGTAGTTTTGATTTGTATTTCCCTTAACAACCATTTTTTTAATCCAACTTTTCCCAACTTTCTTTTTCCCCCTTCTACACACCTATTAATGATGAAGGCATATTTCTTTGGTAAATTCCAAGTACACCCACATTACTTTATTTTACTTTTTAAATATTTGAAATTATTTAAATTACCTTTTCTCTCTCCCTTTACAAGAGACTGTTAGAATAAATTGTGAGTCATTTTTCAAGATAATTTTAAAACTTGTAACTTACTATTGTGGGACATCTCCCATTACCAATAGCAACACCGTGTCCTAACACCACAGTGAGAACCGTTGATTCAGCTTCCAAGTCCACCAGGACAAATGCACCCAGAACTGGTTACTGGTGCAGCTGTGACAGAACCCAGTCTCATGATATCTGGTCCATTGATCTTCTAGTATCCCTTACCTCTCCATTTCCTCTGTAAAGTCTAGCTCCCACCTCATTTTATCATACAGAGGACTAGGGTTCATGAAAGTATCGATGCCTCCCCCCATCTACTATTACAATTTCCCTGGGGCTCCTAATCCTCCCTGCTCTCTCCCTCTTCCAGCTCTCATGCACTTACAGTCTACATTGCATACTTTAAAATTATATCCTGCGTTGTCTTGTCCTCTAATTTCCTCCTATGTGAATATCTTGTCTACTTTCTAGATTTATGATGCCCTTGTAAAATTTCCCATCTCAACACTCAAATACTAAAGAAGTGATATATGGTGTGGAAGTTAAATCGCTGAAGTGTTCAGAACAGAGATGTATGCTGTTTTATTGGATAAGACTAAAATCTCTCTGCATTGCATTGCAGAGATCTGTTAATATATTCTGCAGTTGTTCTGCATGTGAAGATGAGAAAGAGAATTTCATCTCGGTTTCAGAAACAATATCATTTAAACTAAAGGAAGACTAATAACCTTTAGATTCCCATACTCCTAAAATATTCAGAGTGATGTATTCGATGCTTTTTTCCTTCCCCCTAGATGAACGCTGTTTTATTGTTGTTTCCTAAGTCCTTTTGTTGTTAGTTGCTTATTTCCTTGAAATGCTGTGTCCTGGTGCTTTAGCTTTTGCTATCTTGACCTCCCATAGTACAGCAGATATTTCAGATCAGAATCTATGTAATTGAGGCCAGATCTGGACAGGGCTCCTCAAATACTGTGTATCCAACAGAGCTACATAAAATCCCAAGGGGACTTACTATTCAATCACATTTGTGAGCTGTTTCTTTGCATTTTAGTAAAACATAAATAGTGCCTCCAGAAAGCTATAAATAATATTAGAGTGCTTTAGTAGTCTTCTTTCCACCTGAATTAATTTATTGCCACATGAGAGACACAGCTATTCAGGATTCTGATCTTATTTTGTGAACACAAGTCTGGTATAGGGAATGAGTAAGGCAAAAATTCAGAGATAAACACTGGCAAAAATAATTTTGAATGTGATATCCTATTCTGCTGCCGAATCAATACTTAATCTGCAGTAAATAACATTGGCAGGATGCCAATCCATAAAATAAACCATAAAATGCAGTACAATACTCCAGTGTCTACAGTGTTTCTCAGAAAAACAGCACTAAATCCAGGCATGGTCCTTCTTAAAATTATACAGTCTGGCTCCTGTATTGTAATAATGAAATAAAATGTTAATCTTATTATACCTAATATTAGTCAAACACTGTGCTAGGTTCAAACAAGTTGATAAACGGGTATACATACAATTTTTATGCAGGATATTACGTTTTATGACAAGCTCAGGTAAAGCATGTTATGGGCATATATAGGAGAAGCAATCCAGCCTACATACTTTGGAGAAGATGCCATTTCTTCTTGGCCTTCTTGATTGGTCCTCTCTTTCTCCCTACACTCTTAATGTTGGAATGCCCAAGTATGGATCCTTTCTTTATCCACATTCTTTCCCTTAAAGATTTCATTCTCTACTATATACCTATGATGCCCAAATGTAAATCTCTATCCCAAATTCCTATATATAATACCTAATTAGCATCTCCGCTGGGGATAATATTAGATGCCTATTGAATAATAGGTATCTCAAACTCAAATATAAAACCTAATACCTGGGCTGGAGCGGTGGCTCAGTGGTTTCGGTGCTTGCCCTGCAAGCACGAGGACCTGGGTTCAAACCCCAGCACCACGTACACAACTAAGTGTTGGAGCAACGAAGCGTGAAAAACTAAATAAAGTTGTTTCTGTCTTTCTGTCTCTCTCACTGTCCCTCTCTCTTAAAAAAAAAAAAAAAAACCTAATACCTGATCTTCACTTTGCCAAATTTGCCCTTCCATATCTATTAACTCATTTGATGTTACCTCCATCCTTCCAGTTGCTCAGACCTATATATACCCTAATATAGGGTATATATTCATTTAATTGTTGGAATCTCTCTAGATTCCAACTATGTCTAACACTCCCACACTTGTCCAAGCCACCATCATCTCTCCCCTGGATTACTTCAGGATCCTTGGAACCAGTCTCACAGGGTTCGTAATGTAGCTCAGTGGTAGAGGACTTGCAGAACATCCAGGAGGCCCTGGGTTTAGTCTCCATCACTGCAAAAAGATAACAAAGAAAAAGAACCTCTAACTAGTCTCATAATTTCCACCCTTGTCCTTTAACTCTTCCCCTACCTTCTCTCATGCTATCCATTAGCTGTAAACAGAAAACAAAACAAAAGACTTAAAATGCAAGTCACAATCAACAATGTAGCTTGCTCTTTACCATCCCCCAAGAAATCAAATAATACTTATACAATCATTTAATTCTTGAAAATTCACAATCATTCATATATATATATATATATATATATAGAGAGAGAGAGAGAGAGAGAGAGAGAGCGCGCGCGGGGGGGAGGCATAATATAGGAGAATCAAGAGACAGGTGTGGGCAATGTGGGGGTAACTATGGTTAAGGATCAAATGCATGTCATATTGCTACTTTATACACATTTATGATTGTACAACTCAACTACTGAATTAAAAAATATAAAAAATAAAAGTCCAAACTCAAGAAGCAAAACTGACAGAACTGAAGGGAGAAATGGATACTTCTGCTATAGTAGTCTGAGACTTTGATACTTCACTTTTAATAATATATACAACAACTAGAGAGGATAAAAAAATGTAAATCAGATGATGTCAGTCCTTGGCTCAAAATGGTACAGTGTCTCCTCACTTTACTTCCCCAAGTAACTTATAATGATTTTTGGTTTTTTAGAGAGAGAGAGGGGGATGGTGAGAAAAAGAAAGAATCAATTTTGTTTTTCATGTGACTTTTGTTGCTGCGACACTTCGTTGTGTATGTGGTGCTGCGGTACAAACCTGTGTCTTCGTGCATGCCAGGCAAGTGCCATAACCACTGAGCCATTGCTCTGGTCCCCCATTGATTCTCTGATCTCATCTATTGGTTCCTTCCTCTCCCTGCTTGTCCTAGCCACGGTGACCAGGTACCTGCCTACCACAGAGTCTTTGTACTGGCTGGTTCCTTCTGCCTACAACATTCTTTCTAAGATGCCATGGCTGACTCTGTGTGTTCTACAGATCTGCTCAAAAGCCGGCACTGGAGAATGAATGCCCTCCTCACCATCTTTATAATTGCAACCAACCTCCCCAGTATTCCTGATAGGGCTTGCACTGCTCTTTTGTCCTTTTCCATGGCACTTTTCTACTACACAATCTAATTCTCATATTCTCATTTAGTATCATTGTCTCCCCCACTACCTCCACTGGATGTAAGCTCTAGAAGGCAAAAACCATTGTTTGGTTCATTTATGTACCCAGTGTGTGGTTCAGTTATGTGCAAGGTAAAACACTTGCTGAATATGTGAAAGTATCAGCTTGTAAGTGGTTGATGAAAATGCCATATTCACGGAAAAGAGAGATCATTGAAGAAAATGGCTAAGGGCAGAAAAATGGGGTATTCTTTCATATAAAGGACTAATAGAAGAAAAGAAATCCGTAAAGATCTCTGAAAAAGAACTAACAGAAAGACTTAAAGACAAGTTTGAGGGAACAGAAGCCAAGGAAAGAGAATATTTCAACCTGGTCAAGTCTTATGAAAAGCCAGGTAAGATGGGCCCCCTGGTGCTCCTAAAGTCATAGTCCCTTTTCCTTGGCTCACATCTCAGCCTCTTCCTTTTATGGCCCTGGCCACTCCCCACATTTGTCTGCTCCCTTGAAATATTCCTTAAAATCTTCCTGTTGCAAATGGCACTCTCCAGAAGCACATCTCTCTCCATTCATTCTTTGGAGGAAAGCTCACCAGCATACAATTACAGGTTTTTATGGATTGCAGGAGGAAATTTAATGGCCCTATTTTCTCTATGACAATGCTTAGTCATGAAGCTATCACTGCATTTTGATGGGAGCAAAGGGAGATATGTACCCATGGGCATAAACAATTTGGGGCTCATCTTTTTTTTTTTTCTTTTTTTCAGGGCTAAGGACCAAACTCGGGTCCTTGCCCGTGCTAGGCAAGCGCTCTGCCACTGAGCTAAATCCCCAACCCCAGGGGCTCATCACCTATACATAAGAATTAAGTGCTGCATTTCCTTTCTGAAAACTGTTAACACTTATTTGTTCAGTTCCTATAACTTAGGGAAAGCTCGGCATTTCAGATGTGAAGTTATTCAGGAAATGCTCAGCTTACAGAATATTTTCATGGATCAACAAGCTTATTTAAAGACATTTTGTTGTTGCTGCTGTTATTGTTGCAGTCCTTGAGCATCCTCAGCCTTCCATAGAGATGAACTGGAGTTTAGCTGTCTAATCAAACTGGAGTTTAGTTGTCTAATCAAAGACCTAAATGTTAATTAAGTAGTCCAAGGTCCAACCACTTTCCTTGCACAGGTCAGCTTCCTTTATTCAACAGCATTTAAAGGGTAATGAGGGTGTCCATTTCACTAAGTATGGGGAAACAATAACGTACAGCTTATTTCCTCAAGGGGCTCATCCTCTAAAGGAGAGAAGGGCATATATATATAAATAAATGAATACATTATAAGTGCTACCAGGTATGCAGCCTTCTATAGCCAGACCCAGCTGCCTCTAGTAGTCTATATTCTGTGTTCTGCCACTCTTCCCACAATACATTGGGTCTGTACCGCACAACTTGATCTGAGATATTATAAAACCCCAAGACTACCAGGGGCAGGTTGGAGTTGCCTGGACATAGAGAGGATATGGAGGATATGGAAAGTAGTCCCAGAAGACACAAGGCAGGGTGCATCACCACCCACATCTTCTCTGTAGCCAAATTGCTCCCTAGTCCAAAAAGGAATAATAGCACAGACTTGCGTTCAATGCCAAAGAGTTATTCAATCTTGCTATTGCGTCTTGAAGGTGAAAATCAATAAGTTCTGTTTTTCTTCCCTTGTATAGAATAAAAGACAACAATTCTCACACTTCGTACATTGAAAAGTAAGTCTGTGAAATTCAGGAGTGGCTTTAGAAATTGTTTCAATCTACAGAGAAGATGAAAAACGAGATTAGTTCTTTGATTATTGTCTTCTTTGATACTCTGAACAATGCAAGTAATTTATCATTAACAATTTATAAATCTGTTATTTAAAAGAGGGCCTGATTTTTCCAAGGAAATGTCAATAGAACTATTACTCATTCTGAATATGAAGTAAGCATATTTATACTACACATAAAAATTGTTCAATGGGTCATATATTTAATTTGATAGTACATACACCTCCAAAATGAAGTTTAAAGAGATGGCTTGGATGACTAATTTCCCAGGAAATTTGTTGGAGATGGAGGTGGAGGTAGAGGACAGGAAGAGAGCATAGGCAAGGTTGATGATCTCATGAAGGGCTTCACCACACCACTGAGGAGACCATTTAGAAACAGTTATCCCCACAAGAATGGAAACAGCAACAAAAGCAACGAAGAATGTATAATTTATAATAAAGGGTAAATAGTAACGTATAATAAAGCACAAAAACACAATCCGTCAAATGGAATGGCATAACCTGTCCTCAGACTGAGTGACTCAATATAACAAAATCCTCCCCAAATCAGTACAAAACAGCACTTCCAGTTGAGTCTCAGAGAAGTTTCTTCAATATGTTTTTTGCCTTTAGGATTTGAATAAAATGATCATATTATATATATGGAAAATAAACCGTGAACAGAATAAAGAAGGGAATTTGTCTTGCTAATATCAGAACATTTTAATGGTGCTATAGACTGATCGGATAACAATATGGGAATAGATGAATAGATTAGTACAACAAAACAGAGGATCTAAGAGTAGATCTACACATGCAGTGGTCTTTAATATATGGCCAGAGTGGTATTTTGGTTCAGTGGGAAAATGATAGGATATTTCATAAATGATGCTGAGAGATTTGGCTATTCATCCAGAAAACTGAAGGTATAATCATATGTTATATATGTCCAGAAATAAATCCAAGCCCAGCACAGTGGTGCATACCTGTAATCCCAGTGATCTGGGAGACTGAATCAGGAGGATTGCAAGTTTGAGGTCAGCCTCAGCAATTTAGCAAGGCCCTAAGCAACTTAGCAAGTCCCTCTCTCAAAAGAAAAAATTTAAAAAGCCTAGGGATATATTCAGTGGTAAAACAACCTGAGTTCTATCCCTAGTACCAAAAAGAAAGAAAGAAAGAAAAAGATTTAGAAGGAAAAAGGTGATAAATTATTTTTAAAAATCTAGAAATCACCTATAATCTTTATAAGAAAAATTTCTTAACCAAGAAATTTAAAACCTATTTGCAAAGATACAGTGATTATGTAAAATTTTGAATATCTAAAATGATCCAAATTACCATAAACAATTGAATAGAAAAAATATAGATTTGAGGATAAAATACAAAGAAATGACAATCTCTACAAAGCACTTTTATACATAGTCAAGAAAAAGAGAAACAGGCCAAGAGAAAAGAAAATGAGCTAGGGACCTGATTAAGCAATTCAGAGAAGAATTCATCTGAAAGAAACACAAATAAAAAACACATCCTTGGTAAGTAAGACAAATTAAATCTTTACCATCAAACTGACAAAAATCGAAAGATGATGTAGTTGATGGCTGGTAGGGATTAAGAAGAAATGAGATGCTTGTCTTCAGCTTGTGGAAGTATAAATGATAGCAATCTTATTAGACAATCTGACCAAAAATCTACAAGAAATAAAAATATAATCCTTTTTAAAGTTTAAAAGTTTGAATCATGTGAATTTATCTTTCAACCTAGTGCCCTATTTCTATGAATCTGTTCCATAGAAATCTGAGAGGAAGGAAATGTGTGCTTTGATATTTAACTGTAGTACTGTTTATGTTCTGCCAAGCGTTGTGTCCTCACTCTGTCGTACTGTTCATTGTGGCAGGAGAAGAAAAGATAAATCAGCATATCTCCCAATAATAGACAGACAGGGGACTAAATTATGTTTAGTTGCAAAAGAATGAATTTAAAAGAATGAATTCAAGTTGATGTGGAAAGAAAAAGCAAGAGGAAAAAAACATGACTCTAATTCTCTTTTGTGATCAAAAATAGCTCCTATAGTATTACTGTAGGTCTATACATCTGTGTAAAGATGCATATATGCAAAGTGCTTGAATTCATATTTGCACACTTACATGTGTATGCTTATAAACTCTATTGACAACTTATTGTTACATGGGTTATTTGAGGGTAAGAGAGAGATACAAATGAAAAAGAATTGTTTTTCTGCTGGGGATCAAACTCAGGGCCTTGTGCATGCTAGGTAAATGTTCTACCACTAAGCTATATCCCATCTCCCAAAAAAAGAAATTTTTCAAAAGACAATAACATCTCTTAAAATTTTTAGTGGCTTTCCAATTTCATTTATTAGAAATTTAAAAACTAGGGGCTGGAGCGGTGGCTCAGCGGTTTCGGCGCTTGCCTGGAAAGCACGAGGACCCAGGTTCAAACCCCAGCACCACATACACAACTAAGTGTTGGAGCAACAAAGGCCATGTGAAAAACTAAATAAAGTTGTTTCTCTCTCTGTCTCTCTCACTGTTCCTCTCTCTTTAAAAAAAAAAAAAAAGTTAAAAACTATAAAAAAAGAAAAACATTGAAAATGAAAATATAACAAAGCATGTCACAATAATTATGACAGGCTGTCAAAATCACATTTACTAGCATATTTTTCTTTCTTGTGCCTCACAGTGTTAGAGGTTTCAGCTCATAGGAGGATGACTCCTTTACTTTGAGCCCAAGGTAATGCAGAATTTATGGCAGAAAGGCGTGGTAAAGGGGCTGGAGCAGTGGCTTGGCGGTTACAGCAGTTGTATGGCATGTGCGAGTACACAGGTTCAAACTCCAGCACCCATGTACATAGCTAAGTGTCAAAGCAACGAAAGCCATGTGAAAAACTCAATAAAAATTGATTCTCTCTGTCTGTCTGTCTCTCTCTCTCTCTCTCTCTCACTCTCACTGTCCTTCTCTCTAAAAAAAAAAAGAAAGAAAGAAAGACAGACAGATGTGGTAAAGGAGCACTGCTCTGCTCATGGCAGCCAGGAAGCATAGAGTAAAAGGGGAAGGGGCTGCAGGAAAGATGCACCCTTCCAGGTGCACCCCCAGTGTCCCACCTCCTCCACGCATGTCCTACCTGCCTACAGTTACCATCCAGGTAGTCCATTAAAACTAGGATGGACTACTAAGGTTGCAGCTCTCATAACCTAATCATTTCACCTCTGAATATTCCTGCATTAACAAAGGAGCTTTTGGGGGACACTTCATAGCCAAACCATAACAACAGTTGTGTTAGTTTGGGTATTCCAGGAAGCTGACACCACTTTAGGATTAAATATACAGCTGATTTATTGGAGAAAATTTTCTGTTCTAGGTTATGCAATGGGGATTCAAATATAATAAAAATCTGAAAATCTGGAGTTCTGTGAAGAATAAAGGACAGGAGGGCTGGAGCAGTGGCTCAGCAATTAAGGTGCTTGCCTGGCACGCGTTGAGTACAAGGGTTCAAACCTCAGCACCATGTACACAACTAAGTGTCAGAGCAAAAAGTCACATGAAAAACTAAATAAAAAATGATTCTGTCTCTCTCTCTCCATCACTGTCCCTCTCTCTTAAAAAGAAATAATAATACAGGATAGGAAACAAGGATAGGCTGGGAGAGTCTGTACCATGAAGCAGGTCAGAACCCTATGAAAAAAAAGGAGAAACGAGGATTGGTTTGGAAGAGACTCAGGCTGAAGAGCAGCTCTAGTTAAGGGAGCCAGGCCAGGGAGTTCTCAAGGCAAAGTTGCCCTAGAGAGGATACCTGCATCCTGCAGGAATGGGACTAGGTTAGTACCGTATCACAATCAGTCACTGACTGGACGCAACAGTGGGGTGGTGTTGACCTGAAGAGAATGCAGTGATAGATCCAGAATGACGGTGGGTAGAGCTGTCAAGTTAAATATGCACACTGCTGCAGGAGGTCTGAGCGGTGCCTTTCATGGCCATCACAGAGGTTATTTACTTCCTACCAGACTCTGCAAGCTCCTTTGCATAATATATAAGATCCTCCATGAACGAGTCCCTAATTACCACTCTTGGCTAATCCTCCAGAGCTCCCTGATTCCTCTCGTATGTTGAACTTTAGTACGGAATGTTTCTTGCCTGTCTATAATTATTGATTTATTCTCACTATCTGAAACTGTCTTCTAACTCATATCTATCCTTCTAGACTTCCCGGAGACCTTTGTATTTCTAAGAAGACTTTCCTGAACACTCTCAGGGTAATTATTCCTCTCTGTTTAAGAATAGTACTTGTTATATGGGTGTCTTCTAGGCTAATCTATGTGTTCCTCAACTCAGAGTGTGTAGCTTTTTCATGTTTGAATTCCCCCAGTGCATAACAGTGTCCAGAACAGAATTATTCAACAAATGCTTTTCAGTTGAATTCAACATTTAATTAGGAAACATAAGCCCTTAATATTTTATTATCACATTAGTGCACACAGTGTGATTTATGTTATCATGCATGTTTGTGTTTCTATTTCCCTGATCTTTTGGTAGGGTTGGTATTACAATACTATCTACCACATAATATTGATATGAAAATTAAACAAGATTCTATGTATAAAATCTGATATATTGTACATCCAAAGTAGCAATGGCAGATTCTGTGCTGGCAAAATCTGCACAAAGAAGCTGTTTTAAAATTCTGAATCTTACTAGTAAAAGGAAAATTAGAAAAATTCCAACCAGCGGGTGCTGGGTGAGACCATTCACAGTAGACATGGGGGATGGGGATATGGGCGGGATGGAAAAGGATTCCTTCTAATGTACAAAATGCACTTTTTAAAAAAATAGAATGTGCAAGAAATTTTTTAATATCTATAATTTTCCCACAAAAAATTTTCCTTCTTCATCTTTTCTAACATTAATTTCTAAACCTTTAAAAGTTATAACTGGGGCTGGACCCGTGGCTTGGCGGTTACAGCAACTTGCTTGGCATGCTGAGGATGCAGATTTGAACTCCAGCACCACATACACAATGAAGTGTCAGAGCAACGAAAGCCACATGAAAAACTAAATAAAATTGATTCTCTTTCTCTCTCTCTCTCACTGTCCCTCTCTCTCTTAAAAAAAAAAAAGTTATAACCTTACAAGCCGCAAAGCAACTCTTAGAAAATACAAAAAAGAAAACCTGATATAATTCCTTGTATCTTAGCAAATCATAATGGAATGAAATTAGAAATTGATATGACAAAATCCTACAAACTATATAAACACGTGGAGATTGAACAATACATTTTTGAATGATGAGTGGGTGGATAGAAGAAATGAACGGAAAATTTTTTTAAATTTCTTTATAATAAGAATAGTGATACAATATACCAAAACCTCTGGCACACCATGAAGGCATTTCTAAGAGGAAAGTTTATATCTGTGAGTGCCTACATATGAAAATCAGAAAGATACCAAACAAACAACCTAATTACACAGCTCAAGGCCCTTGAAAAAGAACAAACCAATTCCAAAACCAGTAAAAAGAAAGGAAAAAAATTAACTTTATCAGGTCTTTATCTTCTCCTTTCTGCAGGCTTATATTTTTGTTCTACAGATAATTTTAAGGCTATCCTCTTGATTCAAACCCTTAATTGATTCATTATTACTTTGGGGTTCAATAATAAGTTTTCTTTGGGGGCATAGCACTCATGATATTGTGTATGTTTTGATGTCACCCATTAATTTTTAGTAATTTTGCAATTTGTATTTTGGTTTCTTCCTTAATCTAGGATTTTTTTAAAAAGATATTTTGACTGAGTGCTTTTACTTGCATTTTTGTTATTAATTAGAAGAATTTTTACATTGATATATAAACATCATGACTGTAGCCCTACACTTTGGTAATATATGAACAGATTATATTAAGGACTATGGCCAAGTTTTATATTTTTGGTACTAGAAAAGAATGCATATCTTCTTTTTGGGAAGTATAGAATTTATTCTGAATATTAGCATATGTGTTTACAAATAAAATAGAACTATAATAAAATATATACATCAAATAAATATACTCAGAAAACCCACTTCTTATTGTTTTGCTTACTAGAGTTTCCTTGAGCTATTTACATAAATAAACATCTGCTTCCCATTGATTTTTTCTGTGTATTTTCTAAATTTCATCATTTACGTAAAGTAATACTTTGTTATTTGTTGTATAAAGATGCAGTTATTAAAAAGTTACAATTTTAATTAGTTAAACATTCATCATATGTAGTCAAATATACCTTCAAAGTCTTCCTTCCCATCTCTTACCCTGCACATAATTTTCATGAACAAAAATTAGTTATTCAAGAACACTTCTCCTGTAAACCATCCCTATATTCTGTAAGCCCATCCAGAAGGATGGTATAAATGGAGAAAGTACCTAACAACAACTGACATTTTATGGTCCTTACTTCTTTACTGTTTTGTTTTTATTTAAATCATTAAATTATTTAAAATTTACTTTTGTATACTTATGCTTTAAGGATTTAATTGTTTTCTCCTTATAATGAGCTAGATTTCTGAATATCTTTCACTAACAATCATTTCCATAGTGATTTATGATACTCCCCTCTGGTTATAACGATTCCCATATATTCTGTTCCATTGGTCTCCTAGTCTACTCCTGACTCATTATCATATTGTTTCTATTATTATACCTGTGAAGCATATTTTATTCCGCTTCAGAAATTGAAGAGTTCTTCTGGAAAACATGATGTTAAGTGAAACAACCAGATACAGAAGACAAATACTAAATATTCTCATTCCTACCTGAAAGCTAAAAAAAAGTCAATCTCATAGAAGAGAGTAGAATTTTATTAGTAGACACTAGGAAGGGTAGGAAGGAGTAAGGTTGGATAATAGGTACCAAATTCCAATCAAAGAGAATTTGCCCCAAAGGGCAACTATAGTTTATATTATGTATTTTATAAAGAACTAGAGGAAAGGAATTTGTAGGTTTCAAACACAAAGAAATAATAAAAATTTGAGGATACAGAAATTGCTAATTACCAGCAAGACATGATAGTGCACACCTGTAATAGATTAATAGATTTAATAGATTTTTAATATTTTGTCATGCATTCTTTGATAGGTTAATTCCTAGATATACCTAGGAATTATTTTCTATCAAATAATCTCATAAGTAATACTGATGAGAATAAAATTACACTATTGAATAGAGGGAGAGGCAGGGAAGAAATCTTCCCAAGAGCATTCAGAGAGAAAATGACCCTGCTTGTGCCTTGGTTTGGGGCTTCCAACCTTGAGAATTGTGACAGAATAAATTTCTGTTGTTTTAAGAAACTCAGTTTGTGGCAATGTGTCATAGCAGCCCTAGGAAAACCATACAAGCACTAAGAATGCCACAATACTAAAAGTAGACATCCAAAATATCTACGTGTACCATGTTTTTTTATAGGCATGATATTGCTGAATCTTCCTATTTTCCTATCTGAAAACATCAATTATTTGACAGTTCAGTGTAGTCTATTAGCATTCTTTGTATTCACTGCTATATTGACTTATTCCTGTCATCTCAGTTTCTGTTCTTTATTTTCCAGTATTCCTTTTGTTTTCTTCTTCCTTTTTTCTCTTTTTCCTTTTTTCTCCTCTACTACTTTCTACTAGATGGATCAGTAGTTACTTCTGCTCATTGTGAAGTATGTGTTCTATATTTCTTCTTCTGTTGGTTATTCCAAACAGCCTGTACTTAGGTCTGTTTTTCTCTATCGATCTCTAAATTTAATCATTATCTACATTTCCTTTTCAAAAGAGACCTGACACTGTGCTTTCACTGTCTTATGTCCCCATCCTCCATCCTTCTGTCATTTTGCCATCTTCTGGAATTTTTAAAATTGTGTTTTTAATTAGATTTTAAAAATCTGTTCAGTAACAGCTGGACTTAGTGGCACATGCCTGTAGTCCCAATAGCTTGGGATGCTGAAGCAGGAGGATTGCAAGTTCAAAGCCACCTCAGCAACTTAGCAAGACCGTAAGCAACTTCATGAGACTCTGTCTCAAAAATTTTAAAAATAAATAAAAAAGGCTGGGGATACAGCTCAATGCTAAAGTGCACCAGGGTTCAATCCCTGACACTACACATACACACACACACACACACACACACACATTCACACACATTCACACATTCACATACATATATATATTTATTAACAGTATTGTTTGTATATATTAATGGGGTTCAGTGTGATATTTCAAAACAAGCATACAGAATGGACTGACAAAATCCATCCCCTCTTTATCCATCCTCACCCCACAGCAATCTCTAGTAATCACTATTCTACATTCTATTCTATATTATGGCAAACTTTTTAAACTTCCACATGTAAGAGAGAACATGTGGTACTTGTCTCTGTGTCTTGCTTATTTCACCTAACATGTCTTCCAGATCCTTCCATTTTGGGGTAAATGACAGGATTTCCTTCTCTTCATGGCTAGGTATTTCATTGTATAGATATGTCACACATCTCCTGGAATTTGATACCTAAATCATACTTTGTTCCCTTTGGACATGCCTATTTAGTCAGATGTCACTAAATTTTTAAAAATTAAACAAGTTGAAATTATTACTCCAGTGTTGCTCTTGTACAATTACATATGAATCTGACTCTTGTTTTTTCTAAACAACCTGCTTTTTCCTTCCTGTAATTGCTTCCTTTTCTTAAATTTTACTTTAACATATTACAGTTTTATTTTCCTCTTTATCTCTTTTGTTTGGTGCACAATAAAATGTTTCCTTCCTTGGGGAGAAATTTTAATTAGCAGTTCTTCCAATATTTAGCGCTTTTTTCTCCCTTTCCTTCTAGATCCCCTATTAATCACATATTGATACATATTCCATTTTTTCAAGCCTTTCATTTTCTCTCATTTTTCTAATTCTGTATCCCTTTCTGATGTCTTCCATGACTGGTTGAATTCCAGCTCCATCTCATTAATTTGTCATCAACTGTATTCATTCAACCCGTGAATTAAGCTTTTTATTTTACTATATCTAATTGGTGCCTTTTTGTAACTTTGTCCCTGTTTGTTTCTAGTGTTCTATTTGCCCTTGAGAATATTTATTACAATTATTGTAAACTTGTGTTATTTAAATCATTAGTTCTTCTCCTTCCTGGTAGTTGTTCAGTTTGTGCTTTTGTCTTTCCTGTCTTCTACATTGGCGTTCCATGGATAGTTCTTTTCCCCCTATTTCTTTCACACTATCAGCCTCGGTTTTTATAGTTCTAAGTTCAATATATATCCCACTTGCTTCTGGGACATCTCCCAAAAGAATTCTGAACACAGAAACCCCAATTTTGGTAGTCCTACATTTTGATCATGAACCACTCTTTTTTCTTCACTTTTATTGATGAACTGTGATTATACGCAATAGGGGAATTCATTGTGATATGTTTATAAATGCACATAATATAATTTGACCAATTTCATTCCCCAGTGCCTCCACTTCCCTCCTTTCTAGCCTCCCTTGATTCCTTTTATCTACTCTGCTGGCTTCTGACTTCTTTCTATTTTTATGAGCTAGCTAGCTCTCTCTCATGCACACAGATGTTCTTCCTCTCGCTCTGGCTCTCTCTCCCCTTCCTTTCTCTCCCCGCCCACACACATATAAGAGAATATATGACCACTGACTTTCTGAGTCTGGCTTATTTAGCTTAACATGTTACTCTCCAATTCCATCCATTTTCCTGCAAATGGCATAATCTTGATCTTCTTTATGACTGAATAAAGCTCCATTGCATATAGATACCACATTTGCCTTATCAGTTTACCTGTTGATGGACACCTGGGCTGGTTCCATAACTTATTGTGGATTGTGCTGCTATAAACATAGATATGCTTGCGTTGCTATAGTATGCTGACTTTAGTTCTTTGGGATAAATACTGAGGAGAGGGTATAGCAGGGTCATATGGTGGCTTCATTCCTAGATTTTGAGGAAATTCCATACTGATTTCCATAGTGGTTCTGCTAATTTACAATCCCACCAATGATGTGTTAAGTGTTCCTTCTTCCCCACATCCTCATCATCACTTACTATTATTAGCATTCTGTCTCTGTGTGTGTGTGTTTTGCTGGGGAATCAAACTCATAGTCTTGCACGTAATAGACAAGTGCTCTACCACTCAGCTATCCTTCAGCCCTATCATTTGTATTCTTGATGATTGTCATTTTAACTGTAGTGAGATAAAATCTCTGTAGTTTTGTTTGGTTTGGGTTTTGGTTTTAGTACTGGGGGTTGAACCCCAGGGTGCTCAACCACTGAGTCACATCCCAGCCCTTTTTTTATCTTTTATTTTGAGATGAGGTTTCACTAAAATGCTGAGGCTGGCCTTGAACTTCTGATCCTCCTGCCTCATCCTCGTGAGCTGCTGGGATTATAGGCATGTCACCATGCCCAGCTCAGTGTACTTTTGATTTGTGTTTTCCAGATTACTAAAGATAATGAACATTTTTTCATGTACTTGTTGGCCAATTATATTTCTTCTTTTGAGAAATATATGTTTATATTTACTGGTTTTAAGTTTTTTTAGTTCTTCATATATTCTGGATATTAAATCTCTGTAAGAGAAGTAACTGGCAAAGATTTTCTCACATTCACATTCTGTAGGCTCTCTTTTCATATTCTTATTTCTTTTTCTGTGTAGAAGCTTTTTTCAATTTTTAAAAATTGTTTATTAAGAACTTGAGTTATTGTACAATAATAAATGCATGTAAACAATATGATATGCAATACACTTAAACCAGAATTACCCCTGATCACCCACATCCCAGTCTCTTGATTCTTCTATATTTAACCCCTACAAACAGTATAAATATTTAGATTATGAATTTTCCAGAATTAAGTGATTGCGTAAGTATTATTTGTATTCTCATGGGGGTAAAGAGTATGCTACATTGTTGATTGTCTCCCTAGATCCCTCCCTATCTTCCCTTCTCCCCTCCCCTCAATGTAGAAGCTTTTAAATTTGATGCCATCCCATAATACCAATTCTTGATATTATTTCCTGAGGTTTAGAAGTCCTATTGAGGAAATCATTGCCTGCATCTACATGTTGGATGGTTTCCCTTGTGGTTCCTTCTTGCAGTTGCAAAATGTCTGGTCTGATTCCTAGGTCTTTGATCCACTTTGAGTTGACTTTTGTGTAGGGTGAGAGACAGGGATCTAGTTTCATACTTCTACATTTGTATATCCAGTTTTCTCAGCATATTTAAAAAATATTGTCTTTTATCTAATATGTTTTGGGCAATTTTGTCAAGGATCAGATGCCTGTGTCAGTTTGTCTCTGTCTTCTATTCCATTGAACTCCTTCTATGTGTTTTTCTTTATTTAAGAGTGAGTCAATTTTATTTAGTTTTTCACATGACTTTCATTGCTCTGACACTTGGTTGTGTATGTGGTGCTGGGGTAAGAATCCATGACCTTGCACATGTCCGGCAAGCACTGTAACGGATGAGCCACCACCACTCCAGCCCTCAATGTCTGATTTTATGCTAATATCATGCTGTTTTGTTAATTTAGCTCTGTAGTATTATTTAAAATCAAATGTTATGCCTTGAGCATTTTTTAAATCTTTTTCCTTAGACTTCTTTGGAGAATTCATATTCTTCCATATGAATTGTAGGAGTGTATTTCCTAGTTCTGTTAGAAATGTCATTGGTATCTTGGTAAAGGTTGAATTAAATCTGTAGATGTTTTAGATATATGATCATGTTAACAATATTAATTCTCCCATCCATGAATACGGGAGGTCTTTCCATCTTCTAGTGTCTTCCACTGCTTCTTTTTTCAGTGTTCTATGATTTTCATTGTAGAGGTACTTCCCTTCTTTGGTTAGATTTATTCCTAAATATTATTTTTTGGCTATTGTGAATGGAAATTTTTTTCCTGATCTACTTTGACCAGTACATAGAAAAGCTCTTGATTTTTAATGTTGATTTTGTATTCCACTACTTTACTGAATTTGTTTTTCAATTCTGTTGAACAGAATTTGCTAATATTTTATTAAGGATTTTTACATCTATGTTCATCAAGGATATTGGTCTATAGATTTGCTGTTGTTGTTGTTGTTTTCCCTCAGAATGTCCTTGTTTGGTTTTGGCATCAGGGTAACACTGGCTTCATTGAATGAGTTTTGAAGTGCCACCCCTTTCTACTTCATGGAATAATTTGAGGAACATTAGCATTCGTTCTTCTTTAAAGGTTTATTCCTGCCTGCTTTGGGGCTCTATTTGCATGAACTATTGTTTTTATGCTTTCACTTTCATTCTGTGAATGTCTTTGCCTGTTAGGAGTATGTCTTCCAAGCAACATATAGTTCAGTCTTATTTTTTTTAATCTAATCTGCCAATCTTTGTATTTTAATTGGACAATTGAGGCCATTTTACATTCAGCATTATTATAGAGAGGCGTTCGTTATTTCCTGACATTTATTTCTAGTGTTTAATTTGGTCTTAATTCTCTTTTGCTTAGTTAGTCTTCTAAGGGAATTCATCCTTTTCTGAGCTCAGCTATTTGGTTTTATCTTCTTGTGTGCAGGATTTCTTTAATGCTGCCTTAGTAGTCATGGATATTTTTAGTTTATTCTTATCTTGTAAGTTTTTTATTTCTTCTTTGATTCTGAAATATAGCTTTGCTGTATATAACAATCTTGTTTGATAATTATTTTCTTTGAGGGCTTGAAACACATTGCTTCAACCCCTCCTGGATTTTAGTGTTTCTTTTCAGAAATATGTTTTATTGGTTGGCTGACCTCTACATGTGACCTGATGTTTCTCAAGACTTTTGGAATTTTATCTTCATTCATTTTGGCATTTTAATTGTAATGTGTAACAAAGAGGTTCCTTTTCAGTCTTGTCTATTTGGAGTTTAAATATATTCTGTATCTGAATGTCTATCTCATTCTCATGGTTTGGAATATTTTCTGCTATTATTTCACTGAATAGGTAATTTGTTTCTATTAGTCTATATTTCTACTCCCTCCTTGATGCTAATAATTCATAAGTTCGGTCTCTAAATGTCCCAGAGTTCTTGTATATTCTGATTATATTTTTTTTCTTAATTGCTATCTGAGTTTTCAGGTTCATATACCTAGTCTTCAAGGCCTGAGATTCGGTCTTCTACATGATCTAATCAATTGATGAGACTTTCAACTGAGGTTTTTAAATTTGATTAACTGAGTTTTTCATTTCCAGTATTTCTGTTTGGTCCCTTTTCACAATCTCTTTATTGAAATGCTGTTTATATCCTGCACTTTCTCCCTTACTTCATTCCATAGATCTTCTTTAGTTCATTGATCCTTTTACCATTTATCTTTTTAATTCTTTATCCAGCATTTCCTCCACTTCAGTATCTATGGTATCAGTTATTGAAGTGTTATAAACTTTGAGGGTGTCTTTTTACCTTGTTTTCTTATATTATCTGTATTTCTATGTTGACATTTGCACATCTGCTGGGATGATTTCTTTTTTTCTGTTGTTGTATGAGGGATGTTTAGTGATCTACTTTTACTTTACTGTGTTCCCTTACTGGGCACTGAATGTGATCTATTCTATTTAGTCTCTTGCTCCATTTTGGGAGGAGAAAATAATCATCGGTACCTGGAACCACATAAGAACAAAAAACTACAATAACCCTTTCAAAACTCATTGAAAATATTCTTCACTACTCCACTAATCCAAGTGCAAAATGGGAATGATGATCTAGAATAGCTTGAGAAACTAGGCATTAAAGAAAGTGAAATTGCTATTTAACTACCTGGAGCATTAAAAGGAAAAGAAAAAAAATTTAATTGGAGAGTAGAGATAGGAGAAGATGATATAGGAAAAAAACTGGAGAGTATAAACATGAATAAGGAGGAAAAGTTAGAACAATTCTATTAATGCTTTAAACATTAAAATAAATAAAATTGGACTAAATGTACTATCAAATAATAAAGGGGACCCATCAAATCAACACAGAAGATAATATCTGTGAAATCAAGAGAGAGTTAAGTAATTTATTCTATGTAAAGCTATTTGATATCAAAAGACTATTTTTTTTAAATATTTTATTTTTGAACAACCTTACAAGATTTTAACAAAATAATATAAAATGTGTATAAAATGTGTATATATTCTGGATATTGCAATTATCCCCAGGAGTGCCCCCGCAATTACCCTCCCTTATCCCTCCCTTCCCCTTCCCATTATAACTCTAAAAAAAGTATTAGATTGTAAAGCATTACATCTTATCTGGATTTAACTCATGTTACTAGACCAACTTTCTCATTGTCCAGGGTCTAGACCCCACCTCCACAGATGAGTGGAGACAGTTGATCCTTAGATCTCTGGGTTAAGCTCATTTTACTCAACATGATCTCTTCCATAGCCATCCATTTACCTTCGAAGGCTGCAATATCATTGTTTCTAATTGCTGTGTAATATTCCATGGTATAAATGTACCACAGTTTTTGGATCCATTCATCCAGTGTGGGACATCAGGGTTGTTTCCATAGCCTAGCAATAGTAAATTGTGCTGCTAAGAACATCGATATTGCTGTGTCACTGTAATGTGCTGATTCTAAGTCCCCTGGAAAGATACCCAGGAGTGGAATAGCAGGGTCATATGGTGGACTCATCCCTAGTTTTTTAAGGATTCTCCACACTGCTTTCCAGAGGGGCTGTACCAGTCTGCAGTTCTACCAACAGTGTGTTAGTTGTGCCTATCTCTCCACAGCCCCTCCAGCATCTATTGTTGTTTATTTTCTTCATCTTTGCCATTCTGACTGGCATGCAGTGATATCTTAATGTAGTTTTCATTTGCATTTCTCTGATTACTAGTTATTTAGAGCACTTTCTCGTGTATTCATTGGCTTGATCAATGTCCTCTGGTGAGAAGTCTCTATTTAGCTCTTTGGCCCATTTATCAATTGGGCTGTTGGTGTTTTTGTAGCTGACATTTTTGAGGATTTTATAGATTCTGGATATGAGGCCCTTGTCTGAGGAATCATAGTCCATGATACTCTCCATTTCTGTAGGAAACCTCTTGACTCTTTTGAT
>PVKS010016830.1:0-43187 GCA_004027875.1 Aplodontia rufa
GACTAGCTGCTACTCTATTTATCCATTACAACAGCCAATAGGGTACAATGCAAACACCTTTCTCCAATTGTAACAAATGAGTGGCCGAATAGCTTAGTCATGCGGTCAGGCAATTTGCTAATTACAAGCCAGCTGGACCCCTTAGAGTTGTTTACCACCAATTCTTCTACAAGCCAGCTGAGCCTCATGTTCCCAACACCCATCCACTCACCCACTCATACATTCATCCATCCACCCAGATCATCCACCCATTCGTCCATCCATCCTCTCACCCCTCCACTCACCCACCTATCCATCCACCCAGCTTATCCATCTATCCATCCATCCACCTACCCATCCACTCACCCACTCACCCATCCATCTACCCACTTATCATCTATCCATGCATCTACTCATCCCTCCATCCTCTACTCACTCATTATCCACTCACCCATCTCTGCCTCTCCTCCTCTATTCCTTCCTCGATCAACCTATATGTATATGCATTTATGTATCTATGCCTCCATCTCCATGTGATCTAATTGTGTGTTTGTCTATGTATTCATCCACAAAGCCACAAAATCACCACTTTTATTGAGCATGTGATCAGAAGTTAAATCACATCTCCTTAGCTCATTAGCTCTCTTGTGAACATATGGTCCATGCGTCTCTTCAGCCTGCCCCTCTCTCCGAGTGTGAAAGCATCTAGGGCAGCTGATTTAAGTCTTCTTAATCCAGTTGTTTGGCAATGTTTATCACTTTCACAGAGATCTGCATTTGGGGGTTCCTGTGGAGGCTGCCTGCGTCTGAACGGGTGCCCAAGGACGGAAAAAGATAGGCAAGTGAGGGGTACCGGTCTTGGGTTCAGACAGCTGTGTGGGGCAGTGAGGAGGGAACAGGATTCAGTAGTTGACCAGGAAGAGGACACAGGCATGCCTAGACCCTTGGTGGTTGTTCCCCAGCTGTGCAGCCTCACACACTCTGTTCAGTGTTCCTGAGCCTCAGCCCTCTGGGGAAAGGTGGGACGCAACAGGCAAGCAGTTAAGTGGTGGAGAGGGACTATTGAGGTTAGGGAGGTAGCAACATGGGCCCTGTTGCACAGGATTTGCGTCCTTGTCACACGAGAGAGCTGGCTTTCCTGGCATGCACAAGAGGCCATGTTGAGGATACGGTCAGGATGTGAGCTGCAAGCCCGTGAGGGCCTCTCACCAGGAGCCAGCTCCAACCTCACCTTCATTTTGGATTTCTGGTCCCCAGAACTGGAGCAGTGAGTGTCTGCTGCTGTAGCCCCAGCACGGGGCCCGCAGCCCATGGTGAACAGGGCAGGTGGGTCTTCTGCCTGGAGGCGGCTGTGCAAGCTGGGCCACTGCAGTCTCTTTCCCTGTGCCCTTCTGCCATCTGCTCCCCTCACACCGTGCCCTCACCTGACCCTCATCTCCACACCTGTCTTGCTGCTTAGCACAGGGGACATTGTCTCCAAGCACAGTGGTCTCACTGCCCACCCTTGTTCCCAGTCAAAGGCTGGGGCAGGGCCAGGACAAGGGTGCTGGCAGGGGATCTGGCTTGCCTTAGGGACAGGTCTCCTGGGCTCTCAGAGGAGCCTGGTTCCTACTCAGCTCAGCAGGAGATGCTGCTGGGCAAGATCAACCACCTGGGGATCCAGGAACCACCTTGGAACCCAGGAATCACCTGGGGCTCACACTAGCTGGCAGGCTCTGGGAGTAGTCAGAGAGTGGACAGTCCACCAAGCTCGCATAATTCAGTGTGCCGAGCACACACATCTGACTCACTGTTGGCCCCACAATGCTTGGAGCATGGCAGCACACAGTAGGTGCTCAACAACTAGGTCCATGTGGGAATAACATCTTCACATCTGTGCCAGCAACAGCTGTGGGGTTGGCCCAGCCTGATAGCTTGGTGGTTCTGTCCAGTGGGAAGCGGCAGCCTCCTGGGTAGGATGGTCTCCATGTTCAGCCCTGGAGGTCCCTGGCAAAGGCAAGGTCACCGGCTGATCAGGGGCTCCATCAAGAGGGTCCTTGTCAAAAGATGGCCTGGGTAGAGCAGAAAGTGATGGCTTGACACTGGGGAACCCAAGGGCAGAATGCAGGGACCCTCTAGGAACCCATCCGTCTACCATGGATATGGGCAGAGGGACCATGCTCAGGGAGTCCCTAGAGGGGCAGAATGTCCGGGGCAGGAGGCTGAGAAGGGCCCACTCACTCCTTGGGACCTGCCATGCTGCCTTCCTGCTCTGGACCCTGCTCACTGCCCTGTCCTTCCTGCCACCCAGTCCAGTTCCCCTGTGTAAGCATGCCTGGGGGAGATTCTGGAGCTCTGTGGAATCTTCCCTCATCCCTTGGCTGGGGGCCCTGTGACTGTGTCCCCTGTGGCAGGTGCTGGCTATGGTAGCCCCAGTATGGGGCCCGGCCATGATACAGCTGCTGTGGCCAACCATGGCCATCTGTGGCCAGCTATCTGTGGTGGCCAGGCTGCCCAGGGCAGACCATGGACTGAACCTACCAAGACCAGTGCAGGGACTGTTGGTCAGGTGACTTGGGGGTGGTAAGTCCCAGGACCCCTGGAATGCTCTAGTCATCTGTGGGTGCCAGGCCCAGCTGGGTATAGGAGGGCTGGCCCTGGAAGGTGAAGGTCTCATGAAAGTTCAGCTGAGGGGGCAGTGAAAGACCACGAGAAAAAAACCCAGTTCTTACCAACCGGGGAACCTCAGCTTCCCACGAGCACAGTACGGACAGGATGGAGAGCAAGGGGCACTTCCCCAGGGCTGAGTGGGTCCAGAGGGACCCTGTGCTCTCCAGGGGAGGCTTGGCTCCCAGACAGCCCCCAGGCAGGTGCCATCTGCTGCCCCCTGAGTCCCTAAGTTAGTCCCCTGGGCTTGATGCCACCTCAATGGAAAACTCATGCTGTCTCCACCCCTAGATATATAGGCCAGGCCCAGAAGTCATGGGGCTGGAGGGACCTGGTTGACCTCTCCACTGTCCCCTGAGCCAGGCATTGTCCCTGGTGGAAGGAAGGCCTGTGAGTGGAGTGTGCTCGTGTGGGGTGGGGGGCACATCCTAGCTGGAACCAGGAGGCCCAGATGCCCAGGAGTTGAGAGTCACATGCGGGGTCCCCGTCTATCCCATCGGAGCTCCGTGATGTGGGTGTGTGCAAGGCCATGCTGGGGGCCAGGTGTGTGCACATGCCCCACGGCCACCGTGCCCCTCTCCCACTGTGTGTGGACAGGTGCTGTGGCAGGCACACACATGGGCAGGTGTGCACTTGTGGTCGTGTGTGACATAGCCAGGGTACTTGCCCAGGGGATTGCACACGTGGCTGGCATGTGTGCATGCGTGAGTGTGTGTACACATCTGTGCACAGGGTGGGTGCACTGTGCACGTGTGTCTGGACCTCATGTCCTTGGGCTTTGCCTCTCCCATGGCCAAACTGTAAAGTGGGGCTCAGAGGATCTCTAGAGGCCCAGCATCCCTGTGACTTATCACAGCAGGGGCTTCCTGGGGACCTGAGTGACTCTGTCCTGCCTGGGGATCATCGCCACTTGGCCTTGGGTCTGGTCCAGTCCCCTGCCTCCACCACCCTGATCCCTGTGATGGTCAGCTCAGCACTTCCCAGTCTTTTCCCTGGCTCCTGCTAAACTCTAGCCTATTCCAGCCCTTCCTGTTCTATCCCAGTCCCTGTCTCCTGGACTGGGGAGCAACTTTTCCTCTGCTGCCCTGGGTTCCCAAACTGGAGCGATGGCTCCACCATGTGGCCACCTGGCGGTACTCAGGGAAGGCTCCCAGGTCCTGTCTGTGGCTTCCACCTCAACTTCCTTCTCCTCCTCCTCCCTGTGTGCCTGAGACAGAGATGGAGACAGAGACACAAGAAGACAGAGGGACACAGAGACAGTGTGGCAGAGACAGAGACACAGAGGGACACAGAGAGACAGAGTCACAATAAGATAGTGGCACTGAGACACAGTGTGACAGAGAGGGACACAGAGATAGAGGCAGAGACAGAGACACAATAAGACAAGGGCACAAGGGCTGGAGCAGTGGCTCAGCAGGTACAGCTCTTGCCTGGCATGGAAAAGGAATTGGGTTTGAATCCCAGCACCACAACACAATAAAGTGTTGGAGCAAGGAAAACAACATGAAAAACAAATTAAAATTGATTTTCTCTCTCTCTCTCTCATTGTCCCTCTCTCTCTTTAAAAAAGTTAAAGATAGAGGGGCACAGAGACAGTGAGACAGAGAGAGACACAATGTGACAGGGACACAGAGAGACACCGTGAGACAGAGACACAAAAAGACAGTAGCACAGAGACAGTGAGAGGGAGAGAGACAAAGTGAGACAGAAAAGGACACAGTGACAGGCACAGTGAGACAGAGGGGCAGAGACAGACAGTGAGAGAGAGAGAGAGACAGAAAGATGGAGACACACAGAGATAGAGACAGAGAGACATAGGGGACCAAGAGGGAGAGAAGTGAGATAGAGGTAGGAGAGACAAGGACAGGATAGGGGCTGTGCTGGAGGGAGATTGGTGAGGCCGTGGAGGCTGTTGTCCTGGGACGCCCCCCTCTACAGGTGGAGAAGCTCATGTCTGAGATGGTCCAAGACCTTTCCCCCTCACCTGGCCCTTGACCCCAGGTGTCTGTGGGATGATGGTGGTGACCATGGTGGTGGACCCCTGAGAGGGACTCTAGTGCCAGACCAGGAATGGCCCACCCCTTCCAGACCAGACTCAGCCCTTGGCACCAAGACCCCCAGATCAGCACCCCCACCTGGCCAGGTGAGCGGATGTCCTGGATCCAATAGGGATGGGTGCATCCTCCATCCAGGCAGGACGCTCTCCTCCCTTAGTGAACCTTCCCAAGGCGGCAGAAGTGGCCAAGGTCTGGGCCCCACCCCGATCCTGCGGAATAGGGGATAGCATAGCTGTGGGCAAGTTGCAGAGCGCAGGCATGCTCTGGGGCTACAGCATCCTGTGAAGCTGCCGGTGTGGGTCAGAGCAGCCTTGCTCAGGGCTGAAGTCTGAGCCTGGGTGGCTGCTCGGGACGAGCTTATGCTCAGGGCACCGTGAGAGTTGCCACTTGGCTGGTCTGCAGTGAGTGAGCTGGGGGCACCCGGAGGCAGCCCTGGGCTGGGAGCCAAGGGGCTTCCAGGGCCTCCAGGGACCTGAGGGGGTTCTCACTCCACCTGTTGACTTGGGTCTGGAGTGGGCTCCTTTGAAGTTCTGACTTGAGTTTTGCTGGCACATCCCTGGAGAATGCCCAGAGAACCTCACCCAGTGACTAATGAGGTCCAGGGTTCCAGGACCCAGAACACCAGCCAGCCTGAGCTCTGAGATCGGGGGAATCAGGATGTCAGCATCCACCCTGGCCTGGTCAACACCAGGGGACCCTGAGATGGGGGAGCCCAGGCAGTCCCCCACAGACTGCCTCTGCGGGGCTTCTCCCCAGAGGGTGGGGGCACATTCTCCGGCTTGCCTTTCCTGAACAGGCTGGCCAGGCCGAGGTTACACAGCAGAGGGCCACATGGTGGCGCAAGCTGACAGGGATCACAGGAAGGGATGTGCAAAGCTGCTGCTGTGGATTCTCCAAGCCCGGGGGCAGAGGTGGCCCCCCAGGAAGCAAGAGGTGATGGTGTTACGCTCAAGTCTCGAGGCCCCAAAGACCACCAAGAAGCAGAATCCGATGCAAACACACGAGGGTCGTGTAATGCAGGCTCGAGTCTGGGCTCTCTCCCGTCACCATCACGGATGCAGCGGGTTCAGAGAGAGCTCTGAGCCCAATACAGCGATACTTTTATAGGTTTTCACAGCGAAGCGGGAAATTCAAACAAAGCAGAGTACACGACTGATCTTTTAACATATATGATATATTTCTATCAGCCATGGTGCCCTTTGTCTCGGACTTCACCATACATAGTTTGGTATGTTAGGGATTGGCTCGTCAGCTCCTGATTGGCTATATGCTAAGGGTCAGTTCATCTGGCGGTATGAAATGTGGTTCGTTGTTCTTTGTTCTTAGTAAACGAGAATTTAGGACAGTGTCCTCTCTCTTTAAAAAAAAAATGAGGCCTCTAATGACTGCAACACGGTTAAATTGCTGTACACTTTCTTTCAGCCCTGCTCTTCCCTGTCTCTCACTCTCCTGCATACTTCTCACACTCCCTCCTCACACCCGGTGCCCAAGCCACCGCTCTGCACTCTCTCTCATTCCCCCCTTTCCTTGTAACTTAGGGATCCAATCCTGGTCCCTAATAGTTTGAGTCATTTACATCAAGTGACCTATACTACGATCTTAACACCATAAGTTGAATGGTGTTCAAACGATCTTTCATAAAAGTAACTAACCTATTAAGGATACAGGGACCAAAGGTAAGCAACAGCATCAAAATAATTAGGGGACCTAAAAGCGTAGAAACTAAGGTAGTTAACCAAGGGCAAGTATTAAACCATCATTCAAACCATCCTTCTTGTTGCTCCCTTTCACGTTTTCGTTTGGCCAGGCCTTCTCTAATGTTGGCCACAGATTCCTTCCCCACTCCGGAGTGATCCACATACAAACAGCGTTCCTCTCCTAGGGCAGCACACAGTCCTCCTTCTTTTAAAGATATTAAATCTAGCCCCTTCTATTCTGCAACACTACTTCTGATAGGGAGGTCAGCGAATCCTGCAAATGGGTAATAGAGGTCTCTATCCTAGCTATATCCACATCTATGGCAGCCCTCAGTGCTATAGTGCTTGTTCTGAAGCACAAGTGAGGAGATACCTGTCCCAGCTCCTGCTAGTCCGATTCCAAACAGGGTCGTAAGGGTGACTGCTGTTATGGGTTCTCTTTTAAACCGAAGCGATGAGCCCCTTGTCATGGCCTGATGTACCTGGTCCTCCTCATGGTGTATTACTCGGGGAAAGAGGTGCACCAGCATGCAGAAACCTTTAGTATGGTTGAGGACTTTGCCATGGATGCAGGGGGTGAGCCCAGTAGAACATGCCCACCACCCATCCTCGGGGGGGGAGTACATAGTCAGAGGAGGGTTGCTCAATGGTTTGACTACATAAGTGCTGGTGGGTGGAAGGTACTCACCCCACACACAGTCCTTGTCCTGACACTGATTGCAAAGTTGGTCTGGCTGAGCCTCTATGCTGCCACCTGCATTTATCAGCCCTGGAGGTTATGGTATAGTTCGCAACCATGGCCACCCCTTCATAGTAGGGGAGTCTTACATCATAACAGAGCCAGCAGGATTCAGTAAGGTTGAGTTTTGTGGCATTTAAAACTTGATAAGATTTAACCATGAGGTCTCATAGGGGTTCCCCCGAAGGTGGAAGCAGGGAATCGGGGACTGGGGTGGGTGACTCTGGACGGATATTATTGAGGCGAGACATGGTGGTAGCAATTGCTACAGGTGATTTGGTGGGCTTAACTGGTCTAGGATGAGCCATTACTGCCTGATTGGGTCCTGTCGGTTGGTTAGGCCCTACAGCTTGGGTAGGGAATGGGTGTCCCATAAGCCACAAGGTACAAAGAGCCCCTGCTGAGTGTGTGTAGAGCTTAATTCCCCAGGTTTTACCTAATTCCCAATCTGTCGCCTTTTTCCCTAATTCAGTGAAGGTTATCTTAATAGGATTACAGTAAGGGTAGCCAGTCTTACCACAGGTCACGAATCTGTAATGTCCCCTTGTAACAGTTTTAGAGTTCCTGCTCACACTAATGAGGTCTCCCTTGTTGGGAGCGGTCCAATATATGTCACCAGTGCTTACACAGTCCCAAGATTTGCAGAAGTAGTCAGCTGTCCCCCCACATTTTCCCTTTGATTGTTTATCTCCGGGACAAACATAAAAATAGTTGCACTGCAATCCCATTGCGCCCCATCTGGGGAAAAGAAGCCCTAAATCGAAGATTAATTCCGGGACCCAATATTTAGAGGGGAGACTTTGGAAGTCTGGTTAAGAATGTCTCCTGTAGACATATCCATGACCATCCAAGTCAGGTTAAAAGGTTGGTGCGGATTTGCATATCCCAAGTGAGTGTGGGACAGGGTTAGGACAAGGAAGAAGGTTACCGGAGCCCAGCTCGTTGGAGTTTGAGTTTGAGGGGATGACCTGGAGGCCGTCCATTGTGGCAGGAAGTCTTCCTTCACTGTGAAGGGGTCTGCTGGACGCATGTGGGTGTGGTGGATCCAGGAGACTATTCCATCAACCTTGAGGGCGGTTGGGGTGGTAAGGATCACGATGTAGGGTCCTTTCCAGCGAGGCTCTAGGCTTCTTTGTTGGTGCCTCCGTACATACACCCAGTCGCCATGTCGATAGCGGTGAGGTTCGGGGTGAAGGCCAGTCTCATAGAGGGCCTTCAGTTTCGGCCAAACGTTCTGGTGAGCCTGCTGGAGGGCTCTAAGGGAGGATAATAATTCTTGGTCATCAAATTCAGTTAACAGGTTAGATTGAAGGTTAGGTATAACTGGAGGGGGTATTCCGAACATAATTTCAAAAGGAGTCAATCCCAGCTTATATGGGGAATTACATACCCTAAAAAGGGTGAAGGGAAGGAGGGACACCCATTCACCGCCAGTCTCCACAGTCAATTTAGTTAAGGTCTCTTTTAGAGTCCTTTTCATTCTTTCTACCTGTCCTGAACTCTGGGGTCTATATGCACAATGCAATTTCCAATCAGCCCCCAGAACAGTCGCTAGTCCCTGTATTACTTTCGACACAAATGCTGATCCATTGTCTGAGCCTATCATGGTAGGGAAACCAAATCTAGGTAAAATGTCCTCTAAAAGCTTCTTGGCCACTATTTGGGTAGCTTCATGCTTGGTGGGGAAGGCCTCTACCCATCCTGAGAACGTATCTATAAAAACCAAAAGGTACTTATCCGTACTTGCCAGGTCTTACCTCCATGAAATCCACTTCCCAATATGCTCCAGGCTTATTACCTCGTATCCTGGATCCTGGTGTTGCAGTATTTTTGGTGGCATTGGTCAGTTGGCAAGCCTTACACCTAGAGACAACTTGTTCAGTCTTAGAATTTGAGTCCTTAATTTTGATCTTGGCATGCCTCAATAGGTCTTGCATTTTTCTAGTTCCCATATGGGTGGATCGATGTATTTTATAGAGGACTTGCTCTCCCAGTTTCTCAGGGAGGATGACACTGCAATCTGCCGACTGCCACCATCCTTCACTGAGTTGTGTCGTGGGCAGTCGCTTGATCCAATTTAGATCTGTCTCAGTATATTTGGGAGTGCTGGGCAAGTGTGTCTGCCCAGGGTCCGGCAGGGTAGTGGTCACTAAGGCCTCTGTTACTAGGGCTATTTTCCGGGCCATCTGGTCAGCCAGATTGTTTCCCTGAGCAACGGGGGAGTCCAGTTTCTAATATCCCGGGCAGTGCACTATGGCTAACTTCTTAGGCTGCCACCGGGCTTCCAGCAAGGCCAATATTTCTTCCTTATTTTTGACGGCCCTGCCTTCTGCTGTTAATAGTCCCCTTTCTTTGTAAATGGCCCCATGCACATGGGCTGTAGCAAATGCATACCTGCTGTCTGTGTAAATGGTCAGTTTCTTATCTTTGCCCGAAGTCAAGGCTTTTGTCAATGCCACTAGCTCTGCCCGCTGGGCTGACGTCACATTTGGCAGGGCCTGTGCCCAGACGACTTCTCTTTGAGTTACCACCGCAGCTCCTGCATACCTCTGTCCATCCAGGACGTAGCTGGTACCATCTTTATACCATGTGAGTTCATCAACGGGTAGTGGCTGGTCTTGTAGGTCCGCCCGGATGCCATGTACATGGGCTAAGATCTCAGCACAATCATGAAGGGGTGCCTCCAGCTCTGGATTAGGCAGCAAGGTAGCTGGGTACAGCAGGCTCCTGGAATGTAATTCTGGTGGGGTTTAGTAACAATCCTTGGTAATGTGTAAGTCTCACATTACTGAGCTATCTATTAGGTGGCTGTTTGAGGACTCCTTCTATGGCATGGGAAGTGGTAACATAAAGTTCTTGGCTCAAAGTAGCTTATCAGCATCTTTAACTATCAAGGCAGTGGCTGCAATTATTTGCAGACAAGGGGGCCAACCGGCGGCAACAGGATCCAGTTTCTTGGAGAGATAAGCTACTGGTCTCTGCCATGGACCCAAGTATTGGATCAATACCCCCTTTGCAATGCCCTTACTCTCATCCAGGTATAAATGGAAGGGTTTGGTCACATCTGGCAGCCCCAGGGCCGGCGCTGAAAGGAGGGCAGTCTTAGTTTGTGTAAGGATTTTTGCATCTCCGCTGTCCATCGGAACCCTTCTCGTTCCTTGGTGGCCTCATATATGGGTTTTGCTAACTCTGCAAAACCAGGTCTCCACAGCCGACGGAAGCCAGCTGATCCCAAGAACTCTCCCACTTGTCGTGGAGTGGTGGGCCTTGGGGTCCTAAGCACTGTCTCTTTTCGTGCTTCAGTGAGCCCTCTCTGTCCCCTTTTTAACAGGTACCCCAGATAGTTTACTTCAGGCTTACATATCTGGGCTTTTTTAGCCGATGCCCGATATCCTAGTTCGCCCAGGGTCTCTAACAGGTCTTTGGTGCCTGAAAGCAGAGTTGACAGTTCTCAGCAGCTATCAGATCATCGACATACTGCAGAAGAGTCAGGCCCGGTGGTCGGCACGAAACTCACCCAGGTCCTCGTGGAGAGCTTCCTCGAAGACGGTGGGCGGAGTTTTGAATCCCTGCGGCAGTCTGGTCCAGGCTGACTGCCCACTCATCCCCTTTTCAGCGTCCGTCCACTCAAAGGCAAGCATCTCCTGGCTTTTAGGGGCTAGGGGCAAACTGAAGAAAGCATCTTTTAAATTTAAGACAGTGTACCACTGCCGGTCTGGTGGCAGCGAACTAAGAAGAGTATAAGGATTAGGAACAGTTGGATGTACATCCAATACCCGTTTAACTTCCCGCAGGTCTTCAACTGCTCTGTATTCATTAGTTTGTGGCTTGCAGACTGGCAACAGGGGGGTGTTCCAGGTGGATTTGCACGGTGTCAGTACCCCCAAGTCTAACAGGCGGCGGATATGTGGGGTGATCCCTATGCGGGCCTCTAATAACATGGGGTACTGTCGGATTCTCACAGGGTCTGCCCCCAGTTTGAGTTCCACATAAACTGCTGACCAGCGTTGAGCCAATCCCATTCCGCCCCCCCCTGTTCCCGCCCATGCCTGAGGAAAGGCTTTTAGCCAATATTCCATCCCAGTTGCGGGAGGTATTGGCTCTTGATGTAAGCGATATTCATCATCCAGGTTGATAGTTAGAACCTGGATGAGTTGACCCTTGGGGTCCAGGACAGACACCCCATCGGGTTGGAAACTAATTTGAGCCCCTATTTTGGTCAACAAATCTCTTCCTAATAAGGGGTAAGGACATTCTGGGATGACCATAAATGAGTGGGATACCCGGCCCACGCCAAGGTCCACTGTTCTTCGGGTAGTCCATGGGTATTGGTTCATCCCTGTGGCCCCCAGTACCCATGATCTTTTGCTGGACAGTTTTCCTTGTGGTTTGAGTAGGACTGAATGTTGTGCCCCTGTGTCTACTAGAAAGTCTATTGGAGTCCCCTCCACTTTGAGGGTTACCCTGGGTTTGGGGAGGGGATCCGAATCCCGTCTCCCCTAATCACTGTGCTCTTCTGCCTCTGTGAGCAAGAAGTGCTGGGGATTCTTCTCCTGGCAGCCCCCTTCCTCTTGGTTTTATTAGGACACTCCCTGGCCCAATGGCCCATCTCCTTGCAATATACGCATTGGTCCTTCATCAACTTGGGGTGTCCCTTGGGGCGTGGCTCCTTACCTTGGTCTCTTGCCAGGTGTCTCAGTTGATGCCTCTTTTCCTCCAGGGCTCCAGAGTGGCTGCCAGGAGTACCCTTGCCATGTTCTGATTTTGTCTAGCATTTTCAGCGGCCCTTGCCTTTCTGTCTTCTGCCCTAGCCCTGGCTTCCCTCTCTTCCGGGCTTACTCTATTGTTCTAGACTTTCTCCGCTACTGTCATCAGCTCCTGCAGGCTCTTTTCTCCTAATCTTTCTACTCTCTGCAACTTCCTTTTGATATCTGGAGCCGCCTGATTTATGAAGGCCATTAGTTTCAGGGTCCACGGAGGTGTACTGTCGAAAGGCTTCCATAATTCTCTAAGAAGGAGGACGGGCTTTCCTCCTTACCCTGCTGAACATCTCCTACCTTAGCCAAATTAGTGGGCTTTGTAGCAGCCGCCCTGAGACCTGCCATCAGAGTCTGGCGGAAACCCAGAGCCTCTCCTTACCTTCAGCTGTGTTAAAATCCCAGGCGGGCGGGTGAGGGAAAATGGTGTTCATAACATCAGGGTTTGCGGGTGGCTGTCCACTATCTCCCGGGACTAATTTTCAGGCTTCCACCTGAATTCTTTCCCGTTCCTCAGTGGTGAACAGAACCTGTAAAAGTTGCTGGCAATCATCCCAGGTGGGCTGGT
The DNA here is from genome assembly GCA_004027875.1 of Aplodontia rufa. Classification (NCBI taxonomy): domain Eukaryota; kingdom Metazoa; phylum Chordata; class Mammalia; order Rodentia; family Aplodontiidae; genus Aplodontia; species Aplodontia rufa. The sequence continues at coordinate 12,444 of PVKS010016830.1, forward strand.
GAGTAAAGAGGACAGTGTCTAGCAGGCTAATTAAATCGTTGGGGTTTTCTGAAAACTTCGCATTCTGGGTTCTCCTATTGTATAGGTCACTAGTGGCGAAGGGCCAGTAGTGGTGTGGTTGGTTCCCTGCCCTGTCGGGGGGTCCTGCTGCCCATAGGGGCTGGACGGTTGAGTCCGCCAAGCCCCTTTTTGCTCTCCCTGACCTGGTGCCCAAGGTGGGCCCTCCTCCCACACCCGCAGCCCCCCATCTCTCCCCTGCGCCTGTTGGGGTTCAGCCTCAGCGTTCTCGGGGCCAAGCAGTGCAGGCGGTGGATGGGGGGAGGGAACATTAGTTCCTCTGGAGTGTCACCCTGCAGAGTTGGATAGAGGGGCGGCGCTGCGGATCTGTCCTCAGTCCGTCTTTGTTCGGTAGGGTGTTCCCCAACTGCTAGGACTTTTTCCTTTGTGTGTTTCTGTGAAGACAAAAAAGGCTTTAACCATAATGGGGGGTTTTCGACCAAATCTTGCCAGACCAGTATGTATGGATTCTGGTCGGGATGGCTTTGTTGTCCCGGTTGAAAGATGATGTCTTTAACTTCTCGTATTAGTGCGAGGTCAAAAGTTCCCTCGGCTGCCCATCCCACATTGAAAGCGGGCCATTCTGTGGAACAAAAAGTTACAAGTTTTCCCTTTTTTACCTCAACACTTAAATCATGAGCCCTACTTTTAACATCTTGGCAATGTTCTGTCAGGAGAGAGAGAGGAGTCTTTTGTGTCTGTCCCATTTCGTCCGTCAAATAAAATTAAATGCCACAAGACACAGACACTGCAAAGATCGGCACACAGAGAGCGGCAAATACAAACCAAAAGTAGGACGACGGCCTGGCCTCACACCGTGCTGCGGGAGCGACCTGCCTCGTCCTTTCAGAGATACCAGGGGAATCCAGTCCCCTCCAGGGGGGTCGGGAACGTCTTCAGCGATCCCCAGTTGGCGACCCTCCAGTGCGTCCACTTAGGCCCTCTGCCAACTCAACGATTTCCTGGGTCCGCTTAAAGAGTTCAGAAACAAATACGGAAAAACACAAGACAGACAATGAAGCTCATTGGCCGGAGTTCGACTTTCCGGTTAGGGGATCCTTCAGGGGTCTTGGGGGATCCCAGGCGGGCCCCCAAATGTCACGCCTGAGTCTTGAGTCCCCAAAGACCACCAAGGAGCCGAATCCAATGCAAACACATGAGGGTCCTGCAGCCTCGAGACTGGGCTCTCTCCGTCACCATCACAGATACAGTGGGTCCAGGGAGAGCCCCGAGCCCAATACAGCAATACTTTTATAGGGTTTCACAGCGAAGCGGGAAATTCAAACAAAGCAGAGTACGTGATTGGTTGATCTTCTAACATATATGATATATTTCTATCAGCCATGGTACCCTTTGTCTCGAACCTCTACCATGTATAGTTTGGTATGTTAGGGATTGGCTCGTCAGCTCCTGATTGGCTATATGCTAAGGGTCAGTTCATCTGGCAGTATGAAATGTGGTTCGTTGTTCTTTGTTCTTAGTAAATGAGAATTTAGGGCTACTTCAAATACTATTAAAAAATGAGGCCTCTAATGACTGCAACACGGTTAAGTTGCTGTACACTTTCTTTCAGCAGTGGTTGGACCAAGCCCCTGCTCTGCCCCGCTTGCACTCTCCCGCACTCTCTCACACTCCCTCCTCGCACCCGCTCCCTAATGCTTCCTCTAGCCACCGCTCTGTTCTGCACTCACTCTCAATGGCAGCTGCAGATTGAGGGGGCTGGCCAGGCAGGGCAGAGCTGAGGCGAAGGCTCGGAGCAGGGGCAGCACTGTCTGTGGGTCCTGTGGGTGTGCATGGTGCCACCCCTGAAAGCCAGGATGTTTTGTTGTGGGGACCCCACATCTAACAGGGTCAGACTGTTGCTGTCCCCTGCGAGCATGTGTCCATGCGTGGTGGTCTGTCCAGAGCCAGGAGCTGAGGAACCTCTAAGAACCAGGTGGGCTGGGGCCAGCTGTGTCAGCTCTGCCTGTACTCTGTGCTGTCTGGACACTGTTTCCCTGAACTTCTCCACCCTAGCCCTCCATGCCTGCCCCCACCTTTGCCCCCACCGTGTCCACCTCTGTGTGTCCCCAGCCCTCATCCTGTCCTCTGAGGACAGTGAGTGAACCACTCCAGCTGTGCCCTCCTAGCACTGCCTGGAGCCTCTGCTTGTCCCCTGATGCAGCAGTCACCGCCATCTGTCAGAGTGACACAGACCAGGGCCACCGAAAAGAGAGAAGTGGAGGAGCAGAGTGGTTTTGTGGTGCCTGCAGGCAAGGCTGGAAAGTGCGTCTGGTGTGTGTGTGTGTGTGTGTGTGTGTGTAGGGTGTGACTATGTGCACAGCCAGGGACAGCTTGTGACCAGGTGCCTTGCCAGGTCCTCATGGCCCATCACCCACCCAGCCCTCCATTCCCCTGCTGTCCACAGGTTGGACCCTGTGCCAGTGTCACAGAGCCTAGGACAAGTCTTGGTGGCAGGGGCTGTGGCAGCCAACCCAAGGAAGCGGGATGGGGCAGGGGAGCACCTGCCTGCAGTAGCCCTCACTGGCCCTCTGGCATAACCCTGCCTGTTGGAGTCCCCAAAGCTTCAGATCCCAGTCTCCGCAGGGACACCTCAGCCTCTGTTCCCTCTGGGAGTGACTGGCAGTGCCTTGGTCCTCATTTTTCCAATGGGGATGTGGGGTGGGTACCTCCTGGACACAGAGGGAGCAGGCTAGGTGACTCCCCATGATGTCCCCTGCCCACATGTGAGCACAAGACAGGCCGGGGGCAGGTGCTTTGCTAACCACCTGGCCAGGTGTGCCCCTCCTCCCTGAGATGAAAATGGCCTCCTTTGGGTGGATCTGGGATGCAGGGGAAGTTGGGAACCTTGGCTGGTCTGGGAACTGGGCCTCCTGCTGCTCAGGCTGAAGTGAACAGGATTGGTTCGGGATGGTGGGGGTAGCCCAGAAAATGTTTCCCTGGCTCACCTGAAAACCACCTCACCCAACCAGAAGCCCACTTAATGTGTCCCTGGCCGCGGTGGCATTTAATGGGCAACTATTATCATCAAAAACAGGTGCAGTAACAGCACCCTCTAGTGGCCATCACCCGCTCCTGCACCAAACCCTGGCTTGCCAGACCCACCTCCCACCAGCTTCCCACCTTGAAGAATGAGGGAGGCAGGAGAGGGGCCTGAGCCTTCCTCCCTCCCTGGACATAGCCACCCCGTGAATTTAGAGCATGCGTGTAGGCACCCTGATCCACTCACTCTGCTGGAGGGGTCACTGAATTACACCCGGGGGCTGCTGGTGTGGTTGGTTTGTCCTGGCACTGGAGGCCCTGCTACCCTCCTTGTGCCCTTCCGCATCTGTGCACTTCTCTAACAAGCATGGATTAATTTTATAGTCAGTACGCATCTTTTCCAGTTGAAAACGGTTTCTTCAATGACAAATGTGAAGTCACAGACTTCGTCACCCACTGACTCAGAAAGGTCATTGTGTGCCTGGTGACAAAGTCAGTAGACCTAGCAGACCTGGGGAAGTGAAGCCCTCTTCTGCTGAGACCCTGGCCACCGGGCCCTTCCCCGAGACAGTGCTGATGCTTAGAGCCTGCAGTGCAGACAGGGAGGGGGCAGCCCACAGCCCCTTCTAGGACCAGGCTTCCTGTCTCCAGGCGCTGGCCACCAGGTCGAGGTGCTCTGGCTTGCTCAGCTCCAGGTGTCACGTGTGAGCTCATGTGCCTGCAATTACCCCTGCGTGCGTGCGAGAAGTCAACAGGGTTGGGCTCCACGTGCCCTATGTGGATTGTGGACAGATAAGTGACACAGCATATTAGTGTCCTGCCGTTTCTGCAGAGAGGGTCAGGTGCACAGTCAGACAAGCAGGTGCCTCCTGACCCCACCAGCGGCTGTGGGCAGCCAGCGCCCCACCTCTCCACGTGGGCTCCTGCCCCTTCTGCTCCTCTTTAGGGAAGGACTGGGTCTGGTGACCCTGTGCAAAAGGTTCCGAGCAGGCAGCTGGAGGGTGCATCTGTTGTGCAGTCACGGTTCAGCCAGGAACACTCGGGGCAGGGCCACATCAGCAGGGCAGCCGTGTGGATGTTTTCCCTGCACCCTTGCTGTCTCCAGCTTTGTTCGCGTTGCTATGTAATGGGAGATAACACGTCTGATAAAAAATCAATAAATGGCCCCAAGGCTGTTAATGGCAAAAAGAAAAAAAAAAATGGAACTTGACCATCCGGAGGAACCGGCACTTTCCACCAAGCCCCAGGCTGTATGCCCTGGCAGGTCTGGAGCCCTAATCAGATCATGCGTCAACTGGCTCCTGCTGTCCCTGTGGGTTGGAGAGCCATGGGGGTGGCTCTGGGATGAGGGGGCAGGGTCCTTTCTGCTCCCAGCAGAGAAGGCCTCAATACCTCCTGATAGGGTCCCCTCAAGGAGGGCAGGGAGGGTCCTCCCATGCTGTCCCTCGGATACTGGCCTAGCACTGTGCAGTGGAGGACTTCTGGACAAGTGGCCAGTCCCCTGGAGAGGGCCCTCCCTGGGCCCGGGCACCCACTCCATAGCCCACGAGGATCGGCCCAGCAAAGCACGGGCAGTGGGTGGGGGTTGGCCTCATGCGCTGAATAGTCTTGGTAAAACCTGGGCCTGCTTCCCTGCCTCTGTAGGCCCTTAGGGGTGTTCCCCAGGCTAGAAAGGTCAGGGGTACCCACAGTGCTGTCCCCTGGCTCTGCACCCCCAGTCTCCAGTGCTGGAGTGGAAGACGGGTCCTCAGGGGTGCTAGAAGGACTGCTTGCCTCCCTGCACCCCATGGCCTCCTGGCCTCCTGCCTTGACCCTGGCTGGGCCTCCTCCCCCTCCAACAGGGCCTCTGGGCAGGCTCAACACAAGAAAACTCCAGGAAAATCAAATATAAGGCACTCCTGGCCCTCCAGAAGAGGTTATTCTGTGACCTCTCTTCAAACATTCTTTCCGAATTTTTTTTTGTGGTAAAATACATATAACATAAGATTCCCCATTTGACTGTTCAGAGCACAGCCCCAGGCACTAGGCACCCTCACACTGCTGTGTGGCCATCATCACTTCCAGAACTCTCTCCCTACACTGGACCTCTGCCTCTGTCCCATTCCCTCCCCATCCCTGTCTCTGTGGACCTGATGGCTCTGGGGGCCCCATGGCAGCGCCATGTGCCCTGTGCCTGGCTCTGTCTTCCTGGGCATGGTGTCCTCAGGGTCTCTCTGTGTTTTAGCAGGTGACAGAGTGCCCTGCTTTCTGAGTCTGAGTGACATGGCACTGTGTGAATGCCCCACATTTTGGGTTTCATCCCAGGCCTTGGGCAGGACGGGCTCCTTCTGCTGGCTCTGCAACTGGGGGCTTGCAGCTCTTCGCAGCCCCTCCATGTGCAGCGTCCCAGGACCTGCTGGGCTCCTGGAAGGGCCCCCACCCCACGGCTCCAGTCTCTCCACGTCCTTGACAACACCTTATATTTTGTTTTTTTATGCCAGGAACCATCCCAACGGATGTCTGTGGTCTTGGGCTGCATGTCCCTGGAGATTGGTGACATCCACCATCATCTCATATGATGTCACCACCCATGTCTCTTGGAAGAATCATCCTTTCAGGAGCTGCTCCCCCTGAGTTCTGGGCATCAGCCCTTGTCAGGCCTGCAAGTGCCCCCATCTTGGGCGCAGCTGTGCACTCTGTTGAAACCATCTTGAACGTCCCAGAAGTCCAGTTTGTCTCTTCTCTTTTGTTGCCTGTGCCTTTGGTGTCAAACCTAAGAAGCCACCACTAAGCCCAGCAGTGGGGGCTGGAGCTGGAAGTCTGTGTTTCAGCCTGGGCGCTGCTGGAGTGGCTTTCTGTGCATAGAGCTGGGGCAGGATCCCGCTTCGTCCCTGGCATGTGGGTGTCTAGCTTTTGTGCCACAGTGCTTTTTCATGTTTGGTGCCAGGGATTGAACCCAGGGGTGCTTAACCACTGAGCCACATCTCAATCTTTTTTATTTCTTATTTTGAGACAGGTTCTTGCTAAGTTGCTGAGTCTGGCCTTGAACTTGCCATCCTCCTGCCTCATCCTCCCCAGCTTCTGGGATTACAAGCATGTGCCACCATGCCCGGCTTCTGCGCCACTACTGAAGACTCCATCTTACCCCCTGAATGGTCTTGGTACCCCTAAAGTCATGTGACTATATGTGTGTGGGTTTATTTTGAGAGGATGGCTTTTTTTAATTAAGAAATTTAGTTATTGTACAATAAAAAATGCATCCAACGAAACAATATGGTATGTATATATTCTTAAAATTAGATTTGCCCCCTAGAGCTCACCCTATTCTTCCACCCTTACCCCTCCCCCATCTCTCCCCAGTCCTTCCTGATCCGTCTCTATGAACACCCTAGGTTATGTGTTACTACACCTTTGCTGTGTCTAATAATCTTGAGGGAATGGCTGCACACAGTTCAACACAACCCAGAGCAACGTTTGCAGCAGGTCAGCTGCCGCCACCCCTGACGACACTGCTAGCTTCTCACCCCCTGCCCGGGCCGTAAGGGGAAGCACACATATGTGCGTGTGTGCATGTGTGTGCCTGGTGTGTGCATGTGCATGGTGTGTGTGCACGGCATGTATGGGTGCATGGTGTGTGCATGTGCATATGCATGGTGTGTGCGTGTGCATGGTGTGTGTGTGGTGTGTCTGTGTGCATGTATGTGCCTGGTGTGTGTGTGTGTGGTGTGTCTATGTGCATGGTGAGTGTGTGTGTGTGTGTGTGTGTGTGGAGTGTGTGTGGTGTGTGAACACACATGTGCAGGTGTTCCAACCCTGAGACAGTCATCTGGTAGTTTTTCATGACAGCAGCACCCCTGTGGTGGTCTGGCCTGGCTCCTTTCTCGGGCCTTGGTTCTGCAAGGGGTCCTGATCACCACACGGAGCTCTGCAGTGTTTCTTTTGCCTTTCTGCTGTCCCAGTAGCTCTGTCAGTGAGAACTGGGTGGGCTGTCATTTGTTGCCCTTTCCATCAGTGTGATGGTGACTTCACCCAGAGGACAAATTTCTGGCCCTGGGCCACGAAGTGAAGGATTTGGATCAATATCTCAATATCGCCACAGCGTTGGCTTCTGTGTGGCCTCCCTGATGCTCTGGCTGCGGCGTCTCTCTGAGAACACCTATTTGTGGTTGATATTCAAGGGTGAGAATGCACAAAGACGTCTGGAAATTCTGCTCATGGGGCCGAGGGCGTGGCCCCTGTGGGCTCAAGGATGGGGAATGTGGAGGGTGCAGGCAGAGTGGTGTGGGGCTGGACCAGCCTGGGCTGTGTGTTCGCAAGCCGTGAGGCCAGGCAGCCATCTACAGCCAGTGGGAGCTGTTGAAGGTACTTGAGTGAGAGTGTGCCCAAGGAAGTGTGCGTGGTGAAGTAGCTGAGATGCCAGTGCTGTGAAACGTTGGGGGAGAAGAGGAGCGGGAGTGGCTGGGAGGAGCCGGGAGGAGCCGGGAGGTCTCTGGATGTATTTTGGGAGCCCTCATCCATGGAGAGTCTCCTGGGGCTGGAGTGTGGTTGTAACCCCAAATGCCTGTGGGAACGTGGAGGAGACATCCTAGGGCCAGGGGCCAGGGGTAAAGTGGCAAGCAGAGGCCAGACGAGGGAAGGAAGAGGGGCTCCAAACCATCTCTTCCCAGGTGCCAGGTGGCGACCAGGACAGGGGGCCAGGAAACTGTCCTTGAGAGCAGACACCCGAGGAAGAGCACCCCTGGGTTTTTGTTGCATGCAGCTGGCACGGAGGGGAGGCAGGAATTCAGCCAGGCTGAGAGGAGGGGGTTGAGGGGTGGGATGGGGAAAGAGCTTCTTCTAGAATGGCTGCTGGGGACCCTGCTCCTTGTGAACCCCAACACCCCATCCTGCAGCCCCTGGGCCTGCCTGTCTGCGGCCTAGGTCCTGAGTCCCCGAGTGACTGGAAGGTTGTCGGAATCTTCCAGGTCAGGGTGAGCACACGGGGCTTTCTACAGTTTCTTGTCTGCACCAAACACAGGGCACAGGTGGTGATGTTGCCAGGGAAGCAGACGGGATCGGCCTTGGGTCTGGAGCCCAGCCCAGGCTTGCCCCCCCAGACAAGCCCTCAGATAATCTGAGCTCAGCGGGTCACCCACGGGCCCTCAGGGAAGGCCATGCAGGAGACATGGTGGAGGCCAGGTGGTGGGCCTGCAGGGCTGGTCAGTGCCCGTCCTCTCAGGACCCCCGTCCTAGGCGTGGCAGGGCTCCCCTGGCTTGCGTCAGCCCGTGCAGCACTGACAGCTTCTCTCAGCTTTATGTGACCTCTGACCTTCTGACAAGCATCAAACCCTCAGCAAGCATTTGCCCAGCTGTGCCCACCACATTGGGGCTCCTGGAAGGTCCCTCCAAGCCTCCACCTCTTGCAGCAGAGAAATTGCGGCCACTGCCCTTGTGGGGCAAGTGCCAGCCATGTTTGCAGGTGTGGGGAGTTTTAGATGCCCTGAGGGCAGGGCATCTGAGGCTGTATGGAGCTTGGCTGTATCTGGGGTGGGGCTTTGAGACCTGTTCAGGCTGCACAGGGAAGTGTGGGCCAGGGGCTGAGAAAGCACCTCTCCAGAGCACACGAAGCACTTTTGCAGCTCTGTGGGGAGCACAGCCACTCACAAGGCCCCAGGGGAGAGGCCAGGGGCCTTTGTGTACAGAGGCAGCTGGGGAGGCTGAGTCTGGCAGGTCAAATGTTACCCAGAATTCACTTCACACCTGCCCCTGTCACAGCGTGATAACATCCAGTGGGAGACAGACACTCCCATGGACCACCCAGTGATGTGGGCAGCACCCTGGAAAGGGTCTTCTTAATGAACACTGGGGGAACCCACGGGAAGGCCTCAGCCTGGGATCTGGGTTGCCAGCAGCAGTGTGGGACACTTTTGGGTCTCTATGTGAGTGTGTGTGTTCAAAGGAGAATCTGCACCACAGTAATGTGGCTGGGAGCGGGTGGGGACCCGGTGTCCTGCTGACATGTACAGTGGGGATCCCCATGGAAGAGTGGAGGTGCCTTGAAACGCTACCAGCAATCTGTCTGGGGAAAGCCACGCACACCCAGGTCCACAGCAGCATCATCCCCTACAGCCAGGAGGGAGAAGCCAACAGTGTCCAGGGCAGGCTAGTGGACAAGCAAGACGTGGTCCATCCACACAGGGCACTCTCAAAAATGAAGGACATCCTGACACCTGCTACAACATGGATGGACCTCGAGGACATCATGCCCAGGGAGACAAGGCAGGCACAGAACAGAGCCCGTTCAACGCCACTCACACACAATGCCTACAGCTGGCAGATGTGCAGAGCAGGGAGCAGGGGCTGGAGGGTGGGAGCCCGCATGGCATGGGCCAGAGCTGTGGGGAGAGGAGAGTTCTGTGGGTGGAGGTGGTGGTGGCGCGGGGCAGTACGGATGGGCCCTGTGCCCCTGGACTCTGCGCGGAACGTGGTAAAGACAGGGAATTTTACGTTTGGTGCGTTTCCCATGGTAAAAATAATAATCACTTTAAACTTCAATAATGCAAAGGAAAGAGGCGTGTGGTGCAAGGGGAAGGTGTTTGGTGGGAGCCCAGGTGGTGAGGCTGCATTGGGGCCACCTCAGACACTGTAAGGGTCCAAGGTGCACCCCTGTGCAGGTGGCGAGGGGAGAATGGGCTGGAATAGGGGAGGGGAGCTGTCTGAGCTTTAGGCCAGCTGGGTCTCTGCTGGAGACGCCCCCAGTGTGCACAGTTCACTCTGGCCCGGCCACATGTTGAAGTGGCTTGCTGGTGTTGCCCTGTGGGGACCCTGCTGTCCCTCTTTGCCAGTTCTGAACCTAATTGCCAAGCTTTGAGGACTACCTTGTGGGGCAGGGCAAAGGCGAGAGGGGTGCCATGCTTCCACCTGGGCAGGAGTGGGACTTGAACCAGGCTGGAAGGCTTGCTGAGTGCTGTGTGTGGGGCGGGGCCCTTGTCTTAGCAGGCTTTGTGTAGTGTGAGGGCAGGAGGGTCCCAGGCCCAGAACCTGTGGCAGGAGAGAGGGTTCTGAGCTCCTCAGTCTCTGGGCTTTGGCAGGGCTGTGCTCTCTACTGGGAGACCCTGCTCTAGGCAGCCTGTGACCTTTGAGTCTTGGCTACAAGGTTAGTGCCAGCGAGGTCCCCAGTCCTGCACAATCTACCACAGCCCTATGTTGAGGGATAGCCGCCTCCTGCTGGATCCTGGGCTGTAGGAGGAAGAGCTTCCCCGCTTGGGTGCTTGGCCCAGGCCAGCTGCCATTCTGGTGCACAAAGGCTGAGAGACCTAGCAAATCAACTGGAAACCACTGTGGCCACAGTGCCGACTGAAAGGGGTGTCCCCACACCTAGGGTCCCTGTCCCCGGGATCACGTTGTGCGCGTGTGTCCGCCTGCGCCCTCTCCCCATGGCTCCCCAGTCTAACTGCAGTGGTGGGGTCCCTGGCAGATTGGGAGGCAGTTCTTTACCCCAAGGCCGTTTCTCCTGGGTCCTGGGGTGGGTGGCCTCAGGTGTGGCTTCAGCCAGTTGTAACGGGCTCCCTGGGATCGCTGGCTGGGGGCACCTGCTGCTGGCTTTCGGCTGCTTTCTCCATGCCCAGGAAGCAGCCATAGCAGGGAGAGGAAATCCACTGGCTCCCCATGCCTGGAGATCCAAACCCTTCCATGATTTGGCATCTTCTCCCAGAGGAAAGTCAAGCTTAGACTCTGGCCCTGCTCCCTTCTCTCCCTACTGTCTTGCTTGCTGATCACCAGCTACTCTGTGGAGAGCAGTGAGGCCCCTGGACCCCAACGCCATGCTGGGTGAGGCAGGGGACATGTGCTTCCCAATCAGGGCTGGGGCTCAGCCTGGTGCTTTTTCAGCAGCCTCCCTGGGGAGGGACTCTGACCTCAAAGGATTTCACCATGGTTCTGTGTCCTCCTCAGGCTACCAGAGCTTAAAAGTGGACTCTGGGGTTTCTCCATGGGCAGCCGAGATGCTTACTAGGGAGGGAGGAAGAAGGAGAGGACAGGGAGGGAGAAGACAGAGGGAGGGAGGGAGAGAGGAGGAAATCCCCAAGCAGGGAGGGAAGGAGGCACAGGTGAATGGATGTCTGTTCACCTGGGGGCTGGTAAAGGGTGTAGCTAGCAGACTTGTGAGACCAGCCCCCTGTGTGGAAACTGAGGCATGTTCTCTCTCTTGCCCAAGTGGGACCCTGAGCATGCAGCTGGCTGGGCAACAGCTTAGCTGGGGACGAGCTTATTAAAATCAAGCGTTGGATAAAAGCGGGCCAGCTCGGGTATCAGCCGAGTTCATCCCAGGCCCCAAAGTAATCACACAGCGAATAAGCTCTGTCTAAATATCACCACAAGCCGGGTCAGCATGCACACAGCAGCCTGGAAATGTCAGCCGGTGGGGGAGGCTCCTCTGAGCTCAGGATTAGCCCTGGCACCTGAACTGACTGTGCCTACTCCTTCCCCTTGCCCTCGCCCCAAACCCAGGATGGACCGGCCCAGCACCTGGAAGGCCTCCCTGCCTGGCTGGCAGGACCAGGAGCTCCCTGGTCAGCTCTGCGGGTCCCAGTGGCAAGGATGTGGGGAAGTCAGGCTTGGGAGGAAGTGATGGAGTGAGGCTAGAGTAGGGTGGATGCAAATTCGGGTCCAGAGCAGAAGCCCATGGTAGGGACAGCGGACAGCCCCAGGGAGAAGGCTGCCCATAGTGGACCCAGATGGCGCTGTGGAACTGTTAGGGGAATAGCCAGGCTCCCAGGGGTGGCTCTGACCCAGGCTCTGCCTTGCTTACTGAGTGAGTGCCTCCACGAGACCCAGTTTCCCCACTTGTACAGAGAGGGGAATCTTTTCTGTGTGGGGTGTGAGACTGTTTGGGCATGAGGGTACTTGGGCCAGCTCCTGAGTCAAGGTGGGCACAGCAGCAGTCCCCAGAGTGGGGGTGTTAAGAGTGGGGTTGGGTCTGATTCCACCACAGGTAATTCCCAAGAGAGTCACCCTTCTTGGGTGGGTCTTTGTTCCTCAGTTTCTCTGCCTTCAGTTTTCAATCCAGTTCTGGTCGCCAGCTCTGGCTTCTGATGGGCACAGACTGGAGCCTTGCCAATACCCAGAACCTTGCCTCCCTGGAGGGTAATAGTGCCACGGCTGGGAGGACCTCGTATTCTACTGGGGGTGGGAGCCACCACTGTGTGGCCCCTACAGTGCTGGCAGTATCATTGTGGGGTCAAAGCAGGAGTGAGCTCCCTGGAAGACAGGTTCTTCCAGACCCTTAGGGTAGGCAGGTGGTGGAGGAAAGATTGAGGTTGAGGGCAGGACATGGGGAGGGTTCGCCCTGAGCCCCAGGAGGCTTCTGAGTCCAGCTGCCCCAGGGCAGAAGGCACAGGGTCCCATGTGGACGGCCAGCCTAGAAGGTCTAGGGCCTGAGCAGACCCCTGCCTGGCATCCGGAATGGTTAGGCAGACAGACCCTGGGCGGCTCAGGGAGTCATCCTTGTTCAGTGTCCCTGATCCTGGCCCAGCATACTGTCCCTGTGTTGTGCCCACTTAGCTGGCCCACCAGTCTCCCCATTGGGCACTGCAAGTGACAGACCTTCTCCCCTGCCAGAGTCTGTGTGCCTGTGGGCGGATGTTCCCAGTGCTTCCCTCTGTGCCCTAGTCCCTTCCCACTGGGGCTGTCCTCCCAAGAACCAGCTACCGTCCAGAGCCCCAGGGGTTTGACCTGTGGTCCAGCCCACGTGGAGCAGAGAGAGTGTTGCTCCATGTCTAGGCCACTGTATCTCTGCTAGTGCAGCTGGGGGCCATGGAGTCCCCCATGAGGGGGCAGGAGGTGCCAGGAAGTAGGTCCCTTGTGTGGAAGCCTCTGTCCACACCTGTGGAGGGAAGGGGTCACAGGGCAGAGGAAGTGGAGGATGAGTCACCGTGGCCACCATGAGCCCTGAGAGGGAGACTGCTCTTCCCCTGCAGGTGACTGGGACCCACGCCTGAGGCGCCGGTGCTCTGGGGTTCCGGGGGCAGGCGGGGGTCTTGCAATTAGATGTGATTGCTGTCAAAACACAGCTGTTGACTGTGAGTGACTAATGGGAACAGAATGTCGCTCTTATTGCTTTCACCTGGTTAATTTGCTGGAGGCTGCAGGAGCCAGTGGGAGGCGGTGGCGGGTGGGGGACTGTGGTCTGAATCACCAGTGTGGGGCAAGGCCAGGGAGCCTGCAGAGGCACAGAAAGGAACCAGTGGGGGCCTGGGCCTTGACATTGTGTGAGGGTTGGAGGTCACAGGAGCCTGGGGTCACACTGTTCATCACACATCCATGGTCACACCGGCCTTATGAGCCCCTGTGCTACACACATGCACGTGGGCACGCAATGCACGCAGCCACAGCATGGATACCTTTTGCAAGCACACACATGTAGGCATGCAGACACATGCACGTGCACACACATGCACTCTCATGTGACACATTTGTGCACACATGCTCACACATGCACAGGCCATATAAAATGGTCTCCAGAGCTGAGACTGGGCTGCACACATGGCTGAGGTGTGGAACCTCTGCAACTCTGTACCCTGAGCTCTCATGGCCTGTGTGCCTCTGGGGGCTGTGGGGTGAGCCAGCTCTGGGCAGAGACGCTCTGCCTTCCAGCTCCAGCTTCCACCGATAGGAAGTTGGCTTCAGACTCAGCTCTGAGAAGGCCTAGCTGGCTTCGCTGAAGTGACATCTCACTGGCTAGGATTGACCCACACTTGGCTCGGCAAGCTTCTCCTCTGTCCTCTGCAGCTCCCTGCAACTTGGACCCACAGGGCCTTCTGGTCACTCGTGCCCTTCCCTGGAATGACCACCTTGACCCAGTGCCTTTGGCCTGTGGAAAGCCACGAACATGTAGGGCCCAAGGCCACCTCCCTGAGTTGTCTCTGGGCCCTTTGGAAGGTGCAGAGAGTGTCCATGACACAGTGGTTGCCAGCTCCTGGGGCCTCTACTGTGTGAATGGGGAACTGAGTGCAGGGGCATGGGCTGAGCTGGGACCCTCCTCCAGGCCTCCTAGACAGTGTCTCCTGGATCCAGGCAGGGCCCCTGGGATGAGGATGAGGGGACAGTGCTGTCCACCCTGCAGGCTGGAAGGGGCTCAGAGAGGGGACTGGGAGGGAGGGCTGCCTGGAGGATGGGCCTAGGTCTGGCAGGGTTTGGTTAGGGAAGGGAGGAGAACCTGGGATGGGGACTGTGGGAGCAGAAAGTAGGGGGAGGCATCTTCTGTGGGGACCAGGAAGGCTGAAGAGACTGCAGGCTGGAGAGGAGGTGGGGCACTTGGCTGCTCCGTTCATGGCCCTGGCCTCGGGTCTGACTTCCAAACACCCAATTATCCCTAAGTGCATGAGATCGACCACAGGCGGCTGGTCCTGGCTGTCTTGTCAATACTCTGCGCCCGCAGGCCCTGCGGCTCCTTCGATGGCCTTGTTAGGGCTAATTGCTCTGGCATTTGGTCTGACAGGGATGGGACATCTGGAACCTGTGTGTCTTGGTTCTCCTCCCAACTTGGGGGCAGGGGTGCCTCCTCAGACATTGGGGAAGGCCCCACAGCCCCCAGGCTGGGCTGTCCGAGCAGGGCCTGGGATGCTGGCGTGGTCACCCTAATAAGCTGGGAGGAAGGCGGCCTCAGCCTCTGTCGCCTGCCCTCTTGGGCTTACTCCCAGGGCAGCATGACATCCCGAGGACCCCCAAATACCAGAGAGGGCCCCATCACCTCTTGTGGCGTGTGTATCAATTGGTGACCCTGCAGACCTTTGTCCCTGGCCTCCAGGCCCCCATGTGGAGGGGTTTTTCCTGGAGATCTTGGGGCCCTGGGAGACTGTAAAGAGTGGCCCTGGACAAGGAGGGCAGTGTGCCTGTGTGTGTGTGTGTGTGTGTGTGTGTGTGTGTGCACGCGCATGCGCGCACATGTGTTGCATAGAAGTGTGGTTTTGCCCAGGTGCTTGCAGGAGGACAACAGCCCCTAATCCTGTGGGAATCTATTAGATGACCTTTGACCCCAGATTGCTGGGGAACATGTGCCCTAAACTCTTTGCATTTGATTTTCCACAGTGCATCCCCAGAGCAGGTAGAGTCCACACTGAGGCCAGGGTCAGTGTGACTGGGTCTACTGCAGGCCTGGGCCTGGAGGAAGCTCACTGACCATGTCCATAGTGTTAGTCATGGCTGGGGGCCTGCAGAAACACTCCATCCAGGCCCTTCTACCCCCTCCCTCTGCAGTGCATCACTGGCCCCTCAGGTGGCCTGAGTTTGCCCAGCTGTGCGGAGGGAGCAGGCTGTGCCTTCCTGAAAGGGCCAGTGGGGTGGGGCAGCCTAGAAGCCAGGGTGGATCGCGCCCTGCTCCGCCTGGCGGGGTGCTGGCACACTGTCATTATGGGCTATTAAGCCTGGTACTGAAAGAGGCGGCAGGGAGAGTGTTCCGATTGTCAGAGCTGGCTGAGTGCCCCTAATTGCCACATGGCAGGAGCCTGCAATTACTCAGGACGACTGTGAGGGTCTCAGGCTGCAGGCAGGGATGGAGGGCTCCCCGAAGGAGGTGGGGGCTGGCCTGGTCGTCTCTCTTTTTGTCCAGCACCTCCAACTAATCCACCCCTTGGGTCCATCCCATGGGCTCAGTCCCAGCCCTTTACTCCTTAGGGAATACTGCACTGGCCCTAGAGCTCTGGGACCCAGTTTGGCCTTTGGGAAGACCCTTCCCAGCCTCGCCCTCCTGCAAAGAGAGGCACTGGTGGAAGCCTGTTAGACTTCTCCCACTGAGGCCTGAGACCCCCAGTCCCTGGGGACAGTCTTTGAAGACCAAAGTCTTGGGAGTTGGGCATCTGGGCAGGAGACCGGCCATGTGACCCAGAGGTCATGTCCTTGAGTCTCATTAAACCCACCTGCAGAATAGGTCTGTCTAAAGGTGGGTGGGGCAGGTCCTCCTTGAGGAGCTCACACTGGGCTCCATGGAGTCTAGGTGTTGCCCTCATGCCTCCCAGGTCTCACTCTCCCTGGGTCATGTTGGGCAGTGGTTGAGCAGGGGTGCTTTTGGAGGTCTCTGAGGTCTCTGGAGAGAGGCAGAGGTGGCAGGAAGTGAGGGCATCTGATATAGGCCCTGGCTCAGGCTTAGAAGGAGGATGCTTGCTGGGTTTGGCTCTCAGGGACCTTTGCTACCTAAGGGTGGGGGCACAGCATAAAGCAGGGGTCAGCACAGGGTCTGGCCCAGCATGGTCAGCCAGCCCTGGAAGGGCTGGGACAGGTGGACCTGTTGATGGACTGCGAGACTGAGGGCAGTGCTCATCCCAAAGGGTGTCCAGAGACCTCCTTGCCCTTAGCACCTGGCCTGTGCTCTGCTCAGGGTATGCTGGACCCAGGGAAGGGTCTAGAAAGCACAGCCCCCACACCGCTCCCCACACAGGTTCCATGCAAGCTCAACAAGCCCAGGCGGGAAAGTGAATTAAAAAGCAATATTTGTGTCAGTGAAAGACATTTTCTGAAAGGTCAAATCCACATCCGGCAGTGGGGGCCGTGATCCTTCTGCATGGCATTTGTTGGTATGTCGTCTCCTGCCCTGGGCCACCTGAGCCAACGGGCCTGGCCCAGGATTCCCCAGTAGTGAGCCTGGAGGGAGCAGCCGGCCTCTGGGGCTCCCAGGCAAGCAGGAGAGCAGGCCTGGGTGCTGGGCATGGAGGTTCAGGGCACAAGCCCTCAGGGCTGGACGACTGTGGGGAGCCAGCCTGGCCTTTACACGGGTGTCTTGGGCACAGCACACACCCCAGGCCCACTCTGGCCCAGCCCTGGGATTCCTGCTCCTTCGGACAAAGTGTCCAGGAGGTGAGACAGGCCAGGACTGGTGCTGGGCACCAGGGGACAGGAGCGGGGCCAAGATGGCAGGCTCCCACCCCCAGGGAGTATAGGAGAAACAAGCAACAGGGGATCAGGGAGCAGAGGTTAATATGGCAAGAAAGAGTAGGCATTGTAATGACTGGCAGCTGGGCTGGGTCTGGTGGGATGCAGAGGAGCTTGCCAGGAGAATGTGGGTGAGGAATAATTTCAAACTGGGTATCACAGCCCAAACCCTCCTGGAGCAGGAAGTGGGAACTGTGGAAAGTGAAACCAGCAGGGATAGGCTGGGGGGGCCTTCCTTCCTTGCCTGAGCCTGAGTGCTCAGTCAGCGAGGAGCCACTGAGGGATGTGGAACACTTTGGGGAAAGGTCCCAGAGCTGTGTGGAAGGAGGTTGGCAGCTGTGAAGAAGAGTGGGAGTTCCTGGGGGGTGGTCTGAGATGCCCCAGAGGTGGACTGTCACACAGTGCCCACCAGGGTGGCGGTTGGGTAGGAGGAGTCCAGGGCTTCCCACTCCTGCTGTGTCCAGGGCCTCCCTTCTCATGCCATGTTCAGGGTGGGCTCCAGCTTTTGGCATCCCCACTGCCAAGCCCACCAAACCCAGGGGTGGGTTAGGGAGGTTCCCTTCCATTAGCCCCCAGTGAGAGAGGAAGCCTTTCCCAGGAGGGCCTGGGGGCCCGCTCTACCCTCTGGCAGCAGGGATGGTTTGGCGAGGCCAGGCTGAGCACATGGCACACTCGCCACTGAGAGGCGCCCCTAGTGTGAAGCCCTAGACTCTGGTGGGGGATCTTTAGGGTGCCCAGGAACATGGACCACCGTAGGGGTGCTACCCAGTGCTGGCTGGAGAAGGGGTGCTGATAGGGAGCTCTCTGGGGGAGGGTGCCCAGGGGGGTGTGCTTCCTGGGAGGAAGAGGGGGCAGGGAATCCTAAGGGGTGGGACTGCCCTAGGTGGGTGAGCATTGTCTCCTAGACACACTTGAGATGGGGGCCTTGTGGAATAAATGGGACTCCCTGTAGAGAGACACTGGGGAATGGGCCCATCTGGAACATTCTCCATCCTCCTGCACCTTCCTGGGGATCCAACACCAGGGCAATGTGTGCAGGCAGGGCTGGGTAGCAGGCAGACACCAAGCCTGAAGATTGCATCTGGTGGAAATGTGACCCAGGGTCCTGTGGGGACATTTGTGAAGAATCTTCTAGGACCACATTCAAGGGTCCTGGTTCCAGAGGCTGGGGCTCTTCCTCTTGGGGGTCGCTGCTGCTGCCTGCCTCATAGGGACTATGTTCACTGAGCATGTGCCCATGGGGTGGCTGGCCGTGGGGCTGAGGGAACCCCAGCTGTCCCCTGCCCCTGCAGAGCACCAGCCAGCCCCTGGTCGATTCAGAGGCAGGTGCCTGCCACAGGGAGGCAATTAGATCTAATGGGACAGAGCCCTTCCTCCTGCGTCTCCGTCACTCCGCGCCCACCCCCGCCCCCTCAGGCGCAGCAGGCAGGGAGAGGAGGCGGGGTGGAGGTGGGGGACCCAGAGGGGCTTTGACGTCAGCTCAGCCTTTAAGAGGCCGCCCAGCAAGGGCTGTGGAGACAGAGCCCTGGACCACCACGCTGCAGCATGCCCACTCCCAACGTCGCCACGCCGCAGCCCAAGGGCTTCCGAAGGGCTGTGTCGGAGCTGGACGCCAAGCAGGCTGAGGCCATCATGGTAAGAGGGGTGCACTGGTGTCCGCTGGCCGGAGTGTGCTGGATGTCCAGAGGCAGCCAGAGCAGCCTCCGTCTCCTGTGGGTGGCAGGCGGCCCCAGGCTGGTCTACCCAGAGTCTGTGTGGGTCCCAGCTCTGGTAGCTGTCCCTGTGCCCTAGCATGTGTCTCTGCTGTGTCCTGTTGGACTGAGTGAGACAATGCCTGTCCCCCCTGTGCCAGCCTCTCCAGGTTTCCATGTCCTATTACATGGATTGGGAAAAAAGTCCCCTTTGGGGTCTTGGAAGGGAGCCCTCATTGCCAAGACTGTCCACCATCAGGGACAGCCAGAGGAGCCCAAAGGGTGCCGCTGCATGCACTGCATCTCCTTCCACCCAGCTGTCCTGGCCAGCAAACTCACCTGTGTGAGGAAGATGCCACTAGACCGTCCTGGCCCTACAGCCACTCATCCTGGCAGGGGTCCTGGCAGGCAGGGAGCAGGCCCAGGTTCTGCTGTGCCCACGTCACCCTGGCCCCATCTCTCAATCCATCCACGCTTTCCTCCTCTGTCGTGTATCTGTGCTCCCTGAGAGGCCCGCACAAGGGGGCCCTGAGTACGAGAGGCTGTGGGGGGCAGGACACTGGGCTGCCTGTTCTGCATTAGACAGCCCACGACAGGGACTTCAGCTCAGCCTCAGGACCCAGAAGGATCAGCGTCCTGAATGGAAATATGGTGTCACTCAGCACCTTAACTTCCAGGCATTTGTCGGGGGGAAATGTGGCATCAAGAGTACCTACAACTGCCCGGTTTCCGATCATATGCCCTCTCCCCAGCAAGGCCCAGGGCTCTCCCTGGACTGTGACCCAGGTCATATCCACAAAACCCACCCTGGAGGCACACGAGGCTCCAGAGGGGCTTCTGCCCCTCCCTCCTTTCCCAGGAGCCCAGGATCCCAGGGAGGAGGCTGTTCCTTTTCTTCTTCCCAAGAAGGAACCAGAGCCTTCTTGGGAGTTTGGCTCCAAACAATGAGCTGGCTTCTTGGTCCAGACCTGGGCAGGCTCTGGGGACCAGGCACACTGACCCAGGGGTTGTGGGAAGAGACAGAGGGCCAATAGTGGCCACACAGAGGCAACCTGGGTTCAGAGTTCTGATAGCGGTGGAGGATGAGCAGGGGGCTGCAGAGGGGGAGGGCAGGCAAGTGACAGGGGGCGATTCTAAGGCGAGGAGATCGTGTGGACAGGCACTGGGCTGAGACCCCCTGTGTCCAGATGCAGGGTGTGAGGAAGGGCCTCAGCCTGGTGTTCTGGCTGAAGTGGGTGGCTCCTGCCTGTGCCCTGCTGGGATTTCTGGCTGCCGTCCATCTGGGGAGCCAGAGAGGCAGGTCCTAAGTTGTCCTTGTTATGGCCAGGTCTGGGGACAAGTGACACAGCATCTCTGTCTGGGGAGGCCGGTGGCCAGCACCCACCAGTGGCCTCTCACATGCCATTCTGCCATGGTTTCTAGCATCTTCCAGGAGGACGTGCCGTGCCTGGAGAGGGTGACCTCAATCAGCCCCCAACCCAGCAGACACACAGTAGGGTGCAGTGGTGTGCTCTGTCTCTTGCTGCTGGGTGTGGTCAGAGTGACAGGTGGGGCCCGTGGGATGAAGGGATGAGGAGACGCCCAGCACCCCTGTCTCCGCAGTCCCCACGTTTCATCGGGCGGCGGCAGAGCCTCATCGAGGATGCCCGTAAGGAGCGGGAGGTGGCGGCAGCTGCAGCGGCAGCGGCGGCGGCAGCAGCAGCCTCTGCAGAGCCTGGGGACCTCGTGGATTCAGTGGCGTTCCAGGAGAAGGACGGGAAGGCCCTGCTGAGCCTGCTCTTCTCCCTGAGGGGCACCAAGCCCTGCTCGCTGTCCAGGGCTGTGAAGGTGTTTGAGGTGAGGGCAGTGGCAGCCTGTGGCCCTGGGGCACGCCTGGCTCACCATGTGTGGGTGTGCGTGGACGCAGCAGAGTGGGAGGGTGGTTTGTGTCCCCTCTTAGGCAGAAATGTGACTTCCCTGGTCACCGAGGGCTACTCGAGGTGGGACTCCCATGCCTAGGCTTGAGCATCTGGGCCCCTGACCCCCTGCCTGGCCCCACACCCACCTCTAACACATAGGGCGGGGCAAGGTGGGGGGCTCCCAGCAGAGCATCCTGGGGACAGGGGTCGCAATGTCCCCCAACTGTTCCTGGCAGTAGTGGCTGAGGTAATGGCTGATTGCATTTCTGCCCTGGTGGGTGACCTGGTTCCCAGAGGAAACCCCCAAGCCAGATTCCTTGTAGGCTGGGGCTCCCAGAGGTGCTGGCAATGAAAGGTGGTTTGGGTGGATGCTATTCCCCAACTTCCTAAATGCTCGGCTGTCCTCTGTATGGACCTGAGCCTCAGGGTCTAGCAGGATCCAGCCCACCCATCAGCCCTGGGCATGGGATTGGGGTGCGGCAGGCTCGGACGAAGCCTCCAGGGAGGTGGTCCTTCTACCAGTAGCCCTGGAGTTGGGCTGTCATGAGCATGGTCTTGGGACACACAGATAGGGCCACCCAGAAGGGGGTGTGTGTCAAAGGCACAGCGGTGACAGCCTCTGGGTGGATGTGTTAGACAGAAAGCAGTTTGCTAGCGGCAAGCCCTAGCGGGAGCCTCACGGAGGCTAGTAGACTCCTGTGGATGCTGCAAAGCCACTGCTGGCCGGCAAGCCACCAGCCTGCCCCTCTCCTCTTCCCTCTCCATCACTCTATCTTCACTTGTCTCCATCTCTGTCTCCGTGTTGGTCTCTGCTCTGAGTCTCTCCCCATCTCCATCTCTCTCCTTTCTTCTCTTGCTTTTGCTCCTGAAGACTTATGAAGCCAGAATCCATCACCTGGAGACCCGGCCAGCCCAGAGGCCATGGGCGGGGGGCCCTCACCTGGAGTACTTTGTGCGCTTTGAAGTGCCCAGCGGGGACCTGCCTGCCCTGCTCAGCTCTGTGCGCCGGGTGTCAGATGATGTGCGCAGCCCCGGAGAGGACAAGGGTGAGGCCAGTTGTCTGTCCTTGAGACTTTGAGGTGTGTGGGGTGGTGGTGGTGGTGGTGAAGGCTCCTGCAGGGCCTCATGGTAGTG
Source organism: Aplodontia rufa (assembly GCA_004027875.1). NCBI lineage: Eukaryota > Metazoa > Chordata > Mammalia > Rodentia > Aplodontiidae > Aplodontia > Aplodontia rufa. Next base: position 34,087 of record PVKS010016830.1, read on the forward strand.
GCCTCCTGCCCTGCTGCCTCCAACCCTCTCCTTATTCTGGTCCATATCCACATCTGGGCTTGGGGCCACCTCCAGGACCCCGAACGTCACAGCCCCAAAAGCCTCTACCTCCAGGAGGTCCTAGAAGAGGCTGCATTCAGGGTAAGCAAGGCCATCAAGATCCACACTCACTGGACCCTCTTGCTTTGTCCTCTGTGAAGTCCCATGGTTCCCAAGGAAGGTGTCGGAGCTGGACAAGTGTCACCACCTGGTTACCAAGTTTGATCCTGACTTGGACTTGGATCATCCGGTGAGCAGGTGACCCAAGACCTTCTGCCAGGACTGTGCATCCCCTCCCCCCCGACATTGCCAGTGGGGTGGATATGGGCCCCAGACTGGTCACAGACATGTCTGTTGCTGCCTGGCTCAGCAGGGAAGGGAGGGCAGCAGCCTCCAGACTGGTACTGTTCCTTGTGTGTGCCGCCAGGGCTTCTCGGACCAGGTGTACCGCCAGCGCCGGAAGCTGATCGCCGAGATAGCCTTCCAGTACAAGCAGTAAGGGGCCCTGTGCCTCAGGCGGAGACCCCAGCCTGCAGCCTGACACTCTTAACGCTATCTGCCCCAGGGCTTTGCATGTACCTATTCAAAAGTCCACTTTATAATGCTCTGAGGTGGGTACCAGCACTGTCACCAAATCACAACTAGGAAACAGGCAAGAGAGGCTCTGCAGCCTGCCAAGGCCACATAGCCGACACAGTGGGCTCCGAGCACACCCCTGTCCATTGCTCCTAAGGCTTCACTGCACTCAGCTGCGATGGCTCTGTGCTGAGCAGGGCTCCCATCCCTCTGACCCCCTCCTGTGCGTTTCCTGCCATCCCCACTCACCTGGGCTGGGGACCATGACTGACAGCCAATTCCCCCACAGTGGTGAACCCATTCCCCGTGTGGAGTACACAGCTGAGGAGATTGCCACCTGGTGAGACCCTGTGAAAGCTGGCTGGGACAGGGCAGGGCTGGGCAAAAGGGGAGCCAGGGAGACAGCTCCTGTGTGTGAGGGCTGCCTCCAGGGACACTGGTGAAGGCCAGGCGAAGGGACTCCCTGAGGCTCAGAATAGCAGGTGTCCCCAGGGATGTCCTTCCTGCCCCGTGGGCCCTGGAATCCCCCCAAACCACCAGCAAAATCCCCACTAAAATGTGGAGAGGCAGTGGGGAGTGGGCAGAGTGCCCACAGAAGGGGCTGTGGAATGGGCCCCTAGGAGTGGGCAGGCTGGCGGGCCCTGAGCCCCTGGGCCTGCAGGAAGGAGGTCTACAGCACGCTGAAGAGCCTGTATGCCACCCACGCCTGCCGTGAGCACCTGGAAGCCTTCCGGTTGCTGGAGCACTTCAGCGGCTACCGCGAGGACAGCATCCCCCAGCTGGAGGACGTGTCGCGCTTCCTGAAGGGTGCGAGTGGGAGAGGCCGGCCGGCAGGGGAGGAGGGGGTCGCTCTGCTGGGCTTCCCTGGGTACTGACATGTGGCCCCTTGCAGAGCGGACGGGATTCCAGCTGCGTCCTGTGGCTGGCCTTTTGTCCGCCAGGGACTTCCTGGCCAGTCTGGCTTTCCGGGTGTTCCAGTGCACCCAGTACATCCGCCATGCCTCCTCACCCATGCACTCCCCCGAGCCGTGAGTGCACTCCTTGAGGCTGCATGTGGCATGGGGTCGCTGTGCAAAAACAGGAACAGAGACCCGGAGGGGAGGGGGCTCTGAGCCAGGCGGCTGGCCTGCCTGGATGACGGCGAGGGGAGGCACAAGGGGAGGCCTGGCATGCCCCAGCCCTCCCCCTTCTCTCCTGGCCTCCAACAGGGACTGCTGCCACGAACTGCTGGGGCACGTGCCCATGCTGGCTGACCGGACCTTCGCACAGTTCTCCCAGGTACTTCTGGGGCCTCAACCAGGACCAGTGGTCACTGAGGGGCTTGGCCAGTGCCGCGGGCTGGCAGTGGCCTATGGGCCAGTGATGCATTCTGTCCCTCTTGGGCTGGCACCCTGAAGCAGGAGGCCCTAGGCTGCCAGGTGTGCAAACCACCCATGGAAGCAGGGAGGCAGACTCCCTTCCTAGGGAACAGGGCTCCAGCAGAGCTCAGGCTCAGAACACTGCCACCTGCTGGCCCACCCAGGAACAGTGGGCTCAGACAGCATTCCAGGGAGCCGGGCAGGGCAGCTGAGGCCTGAGGCTGAGCCTCTCCACCTGTTTCCTCCTCCCGGCACCGCAGGACATCGGCCTTGCATCCCTGGGGGCCTCGGATGAGGAAATTGAGAAGCTGTCCACGGTAGGTCTCTCCCCTGCAGGACCAGGAGCAGTGAGTCCTGGGTCCTTTTGTCCTCCCTGCCTGCCTGTGTGGATTGGGGCGCCGTGACAGTGGTCTCTTGGCCCCTCCAACAGCTGTACTGGTTCACGGTGGAGTTTGGGCTGTGCCGACAGAATGGGGAGGTGAAGGCCTATGGCGCGGGGCTGCTGTCATCCTACGGGGAGCTCCTGGTGAGACCCCCTTCCCCACTAGGGCAGAGAGAAAGGTGCCAGGCTCCTAGCAGGAAGGTACCCCTCAAGTGGGGCTTTTTGGATCAAACCCTTTCGTCTCTGCCCAGTCCCCACTCCACACTGTCCCCAGGCCTCTAGAGGACACTCGGGGATGAAGGGATGGGCTCACACCCAGAGCCACCATGGAGTCAGGCCACGGTGCCCAGTTCCCCTGGGGCCTGGGGTGTGGCTGCCTTGGGACACCTGTGACCTCCCACTAGCACTCCCTGTCGGAGGAGCCAGAGATCCGGGCCTTCGACCCTGAGGCTGCAGCCGTGCAGCCTTATCAAGATCAGACCTACCAGCCCGTCTACTTCGTGTCTGAGAGTTTTAGTGATGCCAAGGACAAGCTCAGGTAGGCCAAGACAAGACACCCAAACTGCCCCCAAACTGTGAGCCAAGCCTTCAGCCCTCCTGTGATCAGGGCTCAGCTCAGAACTTATTTCCTAGAGGAGAAAGCTGACCCTTGGGTGCAGCATCCCCTCCCCAAGAAGAACCTCAGGGAATATGAGGAGAGGGCAGCCTGTGGGGCTGCTGTGTGGCCAGGTAAAGGGCAGCCTTCCAGCTAGGACATGGCAGAGCCTGGCCTTCACAGAGGATGTAAGGAGGATGTGTGGGCCTTCCCAGCCTCCTGCCCAGAGTAGCAAGGACCTCAGATGGGATGGAGGACACATTGGGGTGGGTCAGAGGGGCAGAGGTGGCTGTGGGCTGTGATGGTGAACATGGGGGACATGTAGGGAATGGGGTAGAGTGGCCAGTGGGGTCCAGAGAGGGGAGCAGAGTCTGACAGGCTCGTCTTGGCAAAGGGTCTCATCACTTCCCTTCCAGCTCCTATTGTGCACTGGGGAAACTGAGGCCAGGGACTGTGTCCAACATGAAGGGCGGGTTGGGCCCCACATATAAGCTGAAGGACACTCCAGGACACTTTGTCAGGGAAGGCTTCCTGGAGGAGGAGCTCCTGTTGAGAACAGGGCTCCTGGCAGATGCATGCTTGGGTAAGGTGCCTGGCTCATATCTCTTTACCTTAGCCCAGGGCGAGGCCTCAGTTGCCTGTCTGTCCAACTGGCTGGGTAGAATGAGCTTTGGGGACCCCGGCTCTTCTGGAGGTTGCAGACCCTCCCCTGGCTGCCCAGCCCCACCACAGCTCCTCCAGGTGCCCACTGGTTGACTGAGGGTCCATCCACCTCTGGCTTCCCTCCCCAGGGGCTATGCCTCACGAATCCAGCGCCCCTTCTCTGTGAAGTTTGACCCATACACAATGGCCATCGATGTGCTGGACAGTCCCCATACCATCCGTCGCTCGCTGGAGGGTGTCCAGGATGAGTTGCACACCTTGGCCCAGGCGCTGAGCACCATAAGCTAGGTGCATGACACATGATCCATGGTCCTAGCAGGCCTACCCTGGAGTCCTCTGCTTCTGCCAATGTCTCCCAGTTCCTGCCCTATCCCAGAGCTCAAGCCATGTGAGGGGCTGGGTCATGGGCAGCCCCAGAACTTGCTGGGGATGGGGTGCCCGCTTGTGCCCTCCACCCACCTCAGCTCCCCGCTGAACCGCCCACTGCTTCTCAGCACCATGACTGATGGATACCTTGTGAAGTCCAGCCTTGCTGCTACCATGTGTGCTCCGGGACCAAGAGCTGCCTGTCACCTCACCCTGATGCTATGTGCATCTTGTTTCCCATCTCAATAAAGGAAAGATTTCTGCGTGCCCACCTGGCCTCTGTGTCCATGCCACAGCATTGTGCCTGCCCCAGCTTTGCTTGGAGAGTCCTCCACAACCTCCCTGTCCCCTGCTCCCCAGGCCAGGCACTATGTACTGTGGCCTCATTTCCTCTGGCAGTCCAGGGAGGGTTGGATAAGACTCTGGATGAACTGCCCCATTTCCAGGAAGTACTGGCATGAGGGTGGAGACCAGGGGGCAGGAGGAAGACCTCCCTGGGCCAGGGGGGCAGCAGGAGTTACAGCTGTGCTAACCGATGGTGGGGAGTGCTTCCTGGCACAGGGCTACCGACCAGGCCCACTTTGTACGTCTGGGAGTCCTAGCCCTTGAGAAAAGCAGGCACGTGGATAGAGGGAGGGAGATAGAGCTACAGGAGCCTCCTCTCCACAGAGCATGACTCTGGAGTTGAGAGGAGCCTCCATGCTCTCTCCAAAATGCCTGCTGATGGAAAGGGCTTGACTGGACTGGCTCAAGGCAAACTCTCCCAACGTCAGCCTCCAGAAAAGGAAGTGGGAGCTAGACTGTGCACCCTGAAGCACCCCAGCACCCGAGGGGCCTGGATGTCACCAGTAGCTTGAGCCCCAGCATCTTCCAAGCTAGACCAGCCAGGCCCCCTTCACATGCTGTGCAGGCCAGGGCATCCTGTAGGTGGCCTTCTCCAAGTTGCCTATGGGGTGGCAGGGGACACCAATCACTCTTCAAGCCTCCGCTCACTTCCTCCAGGTTGCTGCCAGACCCTACCCGAACCCCGGTTTTAAGCTCTGAGGATGACTACATGGGATGGCCCAACTCAGCTCTCAAGGTCCTCCTGGAAAAATCTCCCCCAGCTCTCATTGTCCCCCAATCAGCTGTTCCTTCATCATCTACTCTGTGTCCAGCCCACCAGCCTCCATGTCCCATCAGCCCCAGGGTTGCACAGAACCATTTCCAAAAGACTGGAAGACTAATTAGACACTAGGGAAAACCTTAGGCCCCAAAGAGACCCAGGGAAGGAAAAGAGCCCCACTGAGGCCCTGGGCAAAGTGTTAAACCACATGATTTTCTGGAAAGGGACTGGAGCCCCACTGAGACCCTGGGAAAACCCTGGGATTCACTGAGCTCTGGCGAAGGCTCTGATCTCTGTGGGTTCTTGGGCAAGTCTCTGATTCCCACTGAGAACCTAGACTTGTCTCTGAGCCCCACTGAGAACATGAAAAAGTATCCGAGTCCCACTAAGACCCTGGGCCAGGGACTGAACCTCATTGAGACACTTGGGAATGCTTTGCTCCTGAAGAAGGCCATCCTCCTCAGTGAGATCCTTGGGTAGTTCCCCAGCTTCAGTGAAATCTTGGGGAAAGCCCTGAGTTTCACTGGGTCTGTGGGGAAGGCCATCAACCCAGGTGATCTGAGGAAGCCCTTGAACCCTACAGAGACTCTAGACACGTCCCAGAGCACCTCTGACAATGTTGGAAAGGACATACATCCTACGGAAACTCTGGATCTAGCACTAGGCCCCAGTGAGACACTAGCACATGTCCTGTTAGAAGTTAGTCACCCACAAAGATCCTGAAACAGAGACCTGGGGGAAAACTTTGAGTCCCACTGAATTTCTGGGGAAGATCGTAAACCCTGGGAAAGATTTGAGCCCCAAAAAGACTGTGGAAAAGGCTGAGATGCACTGAGAACCTGAAGTCTTGCAGCCCAATTAGACCATGGCAAATGCTCTGACCCCTTGGAGACCCTTGGGAAAGCTTTGAGCCCCACCAAGATGCTGGCCAAGTCCCTGAGACCCACTGAAACTAGGGAAAAGCCTCAGTGAGAGTCTGAGAAAGGCCTTGAGTCCCATAGGGACACTGAGGAAGGCCCTGAACTCTACCGAGACTGGTGAAGGCCCTGAGTCTCACAGAGACAAGGGGTAAATACGAGAACAATGAGATCCTGTGAAACCCCTGATCTGCTCTGAAACTCAGAGGAAATTTCAGGGACATTCTGTGAACTGCATGAGACTCTGTGGAAGTATCTGATATCTAGGGAGACTGTAGGAATTTCTGTAAGCCCCACTGAGTCCCTGGGGAATTGTGAGTCCCTGGCGAAGGCTTCAAGCCCTATTGGACCACTTAGCCACCTTAACACTTTGGGAAATGTTCTGAGCAATAGAAATGATCTTTGGAAAATTTTGAGCAACAAAGACAATCTGGGGAAAGCCATGAACCACAGTGAAATCCTAGGGCAGTTTCTGAGTCATAAGCAAGTTCTGAAGAAGGGGCTGATTCTCTGGAAATCTCTAGAGAAGGTCCTGAAACACAGTAAAACATTGGGGAAGATTCTGAGCCATGAAAGGAATCTGGGGAAATCCTGGAACTACAGAAACACTCTAGGGGAGGCCTGGAGGCACATTTATACTGTAGGGAACCTTCTGAGCTACAGTAACACAATGGTGAAGATTCTGAGAGACAGTAATATTCTATGGAATGCTCTGAAGTACAGTAATATTCAGGGGAAGGTTCTGAACAACAGTCACACATGGGGGAAGGCCTTGGTACACAGTTGCATCATAAAGAATGTTGTGAAGTAGAATCCAAAGCTGGGGAATTCCCTGAGGCACAGATCTCTGCAGAGAAATTTTCTAAGGGATGACTTTGAGGCCCAGAAACAATGTGGCTATGACTGTGAGTAAGAGAAAAACTCTAACGTGGTCTCTGAGTCACAGTAACATTCTGAGGAAGGTTCTTAGCCACAGTAACACTCTGGGGAAAGTTCTGAGCTTTTGTAACACTTTGGAGAAAACACTGAACCACACTAACCCTCTGTTGAGCTTAGTGAAACACAATAACTCTGTAGGGAATGCCCCGAGGATCATTAGCACTCTGGGGTATCCAATGAGCCATGGGAATGCCCTTGGGAAGGTTCTGAGTAACAATAAGATTCTGTGGAAGGCACTGAACCACAGGAAGGGCTCTGTGGAAGGCTGTGAGCGGCAGTAAGACAGCGCAAACCTTGATCGTGGTGAATCCAGACAAGGCCTTCAAGGCCCCGGAGAAATCTGGGAAATGTTTTGAGCTCTCTTAACACTTTGTGGAATGTTCTAAGAATAGCAAAACCCTGAAGAAAAAATGTAGCCACCATAACACTTTGGGGATGTAGCGAGCAAGAGGAACACTCTGCGGAGTGTTCTCAGCCATGAAAACAATCTAGTGAAGGCCATAAACCAGAGTAAAACCCTAGGTCATGTTCTGGGGCATAAACAAAGTTGGAGGAAGTTGCTTTTGCTCTGCAACACTCTGGGGAAGGTCCTGAAGTACAGGAACAGCTGGGGAAGATTCTGAGCCCCAAAAACAATCTGAGGAAGATCTTGAGCCACAGAAATTCTCTAGGGAAGGACTTGAGCCACACTTATACTCGAGGGAATGTTCTGAGGTGAAGGAACAATCCGCAGAAGGTTCTGAGAGACAGTAACATTCTAAGGAAATCTCTGCAATGCAGTAGCATACAGGGGAATCTTCCGTAAAACAGTCCCACTCTGGGGAAGACCTGGATCCTCAGTTTCACCATAAGGAAGATGATGAACTGCAGTCAACCTTGGGGAAAGGCCCTGAGACACAGGTATATTCTGAGGAATGTTCCGAGGCATAGTAATATTATAGGGAAGACATTGAGGCACAGCAACACTCTGGTTATGATTGTGAGTAGCAAATCATGCCCGGGTAGGCCCTGATTCACAGTAACCCTCTGGAAAAATTCTCCACACAAAACATTCTTCCGAATTTTTTGAGCTATTGAAACCCTTTGGGGAAAGCATGAAACCACTTTCACACTCTGGGCAGTTTGGGAAACACAGTAACAATCTAGGAAGAAACTGAAAAACGGTAGCACACTGGGGTAGGCCCTGAACCACGCTAATGCTTTTGGGAAGCTTCTGAGTAACAACAACATTTTCGGAAGGCACTGAAACACAGTAACACTCCGCAAATGGCCTTGAACTTGGTTTTCTTTGGTAAGGCCTTCAGACTCCAGAGAACTTTGGAAATGTTCTGAGCTATAGTAACACTCAGGGGAATTTTCTAAACCATGGAAAACTCGAGGGAGGACACTTAGGTACTGTAACACTTTGGGAAATGTTGTGAGCAAGAGAAATGATCTTTGGTATATTCTGAGCATCAAAGACAATCTGGGGAAAGCCTTGAACGACAGTCACAATCTAGGGCAGTTCCTGAGTCATAAGGAAGCTCTGAAGAAGGGGCTGATCCTCTGGAAGCCTCAGGAGAAGGCCCTGAAACACAGGAAAACATTGGGGAAGATTCTGAGCCATGAAAGGAATCTGGGGAAATCCTGGAACTACAGAAGCACTCTAGGGGAGGCCTGGAGGCACAATTATACTGTAGGGAACCTTCTGAGCTACAGTAATACAATGGTGAAGATTTTGAGAGACAGTAACATTCTATGGAATGCACTGAAGTACAGTAATATTCAGGGGAAGGTTCTGAACAACAGTCACACACAGGGGAAGGCCTTGGTACACAGTTACATCATAAAGAATGTTGTGAAGTAGAATCCAAACCTGGGGAAGTCCCTGAGGCACAGATCTCTGCAGAGAAATTTTCTAAGGCATGACTTTGAGGCCCAGATATAATGTGGCTTTGATTGCGAGTAAGAGAAAGACTCTAACGTGGTCTCTGAGTCACAGTAACATTCTGAGGAAGGTTGTTAGCACAGTAACACTCTGCGGAAGGTTCTGAGCTTTTGTAACACTTTGAAGAAACACTGAACCACACTAACCCTCTGTTGAGCTTAGTGAAACAGTAACTCTGCAGGGAATGTCCCGAAAACATTAGCACTCTGGGGTAACCTATGAACCATGCGAATG